>JAGDQP010068399.1:0-11025 GCA_022664845.1 Lepisma saccharinum
TTTTTTATATATCGGAGCGTATTCTATTTGCACAAAGCTACCAAATAAATTAAAATACAATTGCCCCAAGTAAGTACATTGAGAAATACGGTTAATTTTGTTCTAGTTAAATCACATTAAAATACACCGCAAGAAAATAATTCCTTGTATCCACATAATATCTGTAAAGTACGTTGTAAGAGTAAAGCCCATCTCTGCAGTAGAAGATCCTTCAGATTTAAACCCCTACATAAAAGAGAAGGTTAACTGTTGACGAATTATTCTTATACCGTGCCATAAAAAAAAGCTATGCACTTTTAAATGTTAGCCCAAAAGGAGTTCGAAAAAGTAAAAAGCTATAATCAGTAATGCGATTTAGAATATATAAAATCATTAGTAAAGCAACTCGACCAATTAACGTAGAATAGCAAAATCGATGTTAATACATTTTATGTTCTAGTTTACCAATAAGTTGATTTGAGCATTTTTTATTATTAGTTTAGACACATTGCTTGACCAGCTTATTGTTGAGATTTTTAATTCGTTTCTAATGGTAAAATATTATAAAACTCTCCAATATGTTCATCACTATGGAGCAAGATTTTGGATTTTTACAAATGTAATTCTACTTCTGATTATTTTGAAAGTTTTTTTTACAGTTTCTAATA
Source organism: Lepisma saccharinum (assembly GCA_022664845.1). Lineage (NCBI taxonomy): Eukaryota > Metazoa > Arthropoda > Insecta > Zygentoma > Lepismatidae > Lepisma > Lepisma saccharinum. Next base: position 648 of record JAGDQP010068399.1, read on the forward strand.
TATATATCGATATTTCATAGGAAATCTCACAATATATGGTACGCCATCAACACAGTAAAAGGCGGTTTCTTAAAATTTAGAATATAGTTCTTATCTGTGAACCGAGAAACAATTTTCTTAGAAATGACATATCAACATTCTTATGTAATTTAAAATGAATACATGTCAGTTTGGAAATAAAACCAGTAAACTTATTGCCAAACTTTTATGTATTACCAAATTGACATGTTCTCATTTTAAATTAAATAAGAATGTTGATATGTTATTTCTAAGAAAATTGTTTCTCGGTTCACAGTTAAGAATATTTTTCTTAATTTTAAGAAACCGTTTTTTACTGTGTATATAACTGCAAATTTTAAACATTTCCTCATTGCGTTTACATAAATTGTAAATGATTATAAAGCTTTTGGATTTGTGGAGTTAAGTCTAAAGTACACATTAAGCTAAATTCTGGGCTTCCTTGAGTTAAATTTCGCTCAACTTTACGCCGGACTTAATAGAACCATTCATCTTAAAATGTGTCTTACGTGAATGAATTACCTTAAAAATTAACATTAGAAAACTTGGAGATATTCCCATTCTTTCTCAAACTGCTTTTAATTAAGAATGAATGGTAGATTGGGAAGCTGGCTTAATATCGAAGCTTATTATATTTAGACATGTTTTTAGGACTTTTATAATATATTGCGTCACACATTTGATTTATTAGTATGTGAATAGGCTTAGAACTGATTGGGCAAAATAATAGAAACACTTATGGAAGTTGGAACATTTTGTATTAATACGGCGTTGGTTCACCTTTAGCACGCAATACAGCTTGAATTCTGAACCGAATAGACCGATACAACTTCTGAATGATGGTGAGTGGAATTTGAAGCCATCTTTATACAGCATAGCATACAGCTCAGGTAGAGGCGAAGGAGATGGAAATCGACGCCGAACCCTGGTTTCCAAAACAACACACAGAGGCTCTGGAGGTGTGCAGTTTTCTCAGTGTAAGGAATAAGCAGGAAGGTTTCCTGCATCGGATTGTCACTTCAGATGAAAAATGTATCTGCTATGACAAGTGCAAACGGTCAAGACAATGGTTGGATCGTGATCAACGTCCAGGACGGCATCTTAAACCACATCACTTACGGAAGTTGTTGTTGATGGAATGGTGGTTTATGGTGGGAGTGATCCATCATGCCTTTCTCAGGTGAGGTGAAACCATCACTACAGATCGTTACAGAGCTGAACTCCATGAAATGCGCCGCAATGTTGTCCGTAAGCATTCAGGAACGGTCAACAAACAAGGTGTCCTCATGTTGCATGACAGTACCCGCCCAAAAGTGTGGCAAAGAATGGTACAGGCTCTCCATGAGTTGCTGTATGAAACTCTTCCTCATCCACCGTATTCCCCGATCTCTCTCCCACCTCTTCCGAAATCTCGACCACTACTTGGCAGGGAAGAGCTTCCCTAATAATCGGGTGGTGCAACATGCAGTTGTCAGCTGACTCCAGACTTCTTTCGCCACGGAGTCCAATCGTTAGCTGAGCAATGGCAATAGTGTGTGTCTGCAGACGGCGACAACTTTGATTAACAAGGTGATGTAGTTTTCATCTTTTGACATGATGCACCTAGAGTGAACATTTCATTTGCACCAACCCAATATAAGTTGATAAATAACTGTTCGTGGCATGACAAATAAAGATCTTTGTGTAGGATGTCATTTTACCCACCCACTTTAAAGCTTCATTTAAAAGCTTGTAAGACGCAGTCTTCTCACTTGCAGACTAGATAGAGGTCTGACACTTTGCACACAGTCTGATGAAAACGCATGATTACGTATAACTTATTCATTGATGTCATATGGTTGTAAGTGTTGCCAACATAAAATATTCTTATTTCAAATGGCACTACGGTGGTTTATTGGATATTTGGAATCCGCTAGTAATTATTACTATCCTATGAGAAGCAACCTGGCACTGCAAACTGGATATTTTACCACGTCAAAAGTTGAAAATGTGGATTTGTTTCCTATCTTAATACTTATCTAATGACGTAAAAAAATGTAATTGCAAAACTATTTCCGACTAAAAAAGGTTATGTTTTAAAGAATATAAAAAAACATATTATTATGAACTAAAAAGGAAGGAGAAAATAAAAATGAATTTATAACTTTTAAGGAGATATGACTAAAAATAAAAGTTTGAGGCGCGTATTAAAATAAAATTTAAAATGAACGTAGTTCTCGAGGTTTCCAATATAAAGAATAATAATAAAGTTTGTTGCTATGAAATTTTTTTTTTTTTTTATTTTAACCAAAGTTAGTAATTTTTTGATTACGCATCCCATTTATTCATTTTTACTGTACTGGTATGCGATCCCATACAGCACAGGTGTATTTTATGAATATTCTACGAATATCTCCGTGGGGATATTGGAATGTCCCCAAAATATTCTAAGATATTCTTAGTATAAGCGTAGAATATTCTACGAATATCTTATTGTCCGAGATAAGCACATATCCTAAGAACATTCCTGGTGATATCCCAAGTGTATTCTAAGAATACGTCGAGGACACTTATTCTTTGTGGATATTTTCAGAATATTCTGAGAATATTCCTGAAATTCCAATCTAGAATATCCTTATTTGATCCCAAATATTCTTGGACATTGTACGCATATTGTTGATCTAAATGGAATATCCCTGGGATCTCCTGTGCTATGTGGGATATATCGTTTATGGTATATAATACATGGTAATAACTATCATGTCTTATTGAATTCAGTCAGGAAATAAAATAAAATAAAGCAATATTCAAAAGCTTGCTGAAACAAAGAGCTGCTTCTATTTAAACGCACACGCACACACCCGCTAAACATTATTTGTTTTTGTGTGTATACCTTTGTAGGCGGAGAGGTCACTATTACTGTTTGTTATCTTTCTTCGCTATGATCTCACAGCTAAGCTTTTTCTCTTTTTTTACAAAAAAAAGGGTAGAAACCTGGCGTAAGTAATCGCATCAACGAGGAGAGATGCCTGAGATGGCTTTCTCTTGTAGCGATTCTCCGCAGCGATAATCCTCTTCCGCCGAGACTTTCTTTCTCGGCTCCTTGCGGTCGCTCATCCGCGGCCCCGAATCATCCCGAACAGCGACACAAGTCTCTTCCACTTTATTTCTTCCTCCACCGTCTTCAATACATTCTGTAAAGTCAAAGAGAAGTTTCCTCATTGGATTTTGTCTATATTTGGTGTATGCGATCATTAACTATACCATTCTGTTCTAAAGAAAGAGAAATCTCTTCTCTTGTATAATGTCTTCAGTGTTTTCCTTTAATATTCTCATATTCATCCTTTAACTGTAACATATTTGCTCTAGATTTTTAGAGAGGAATGTGTGGAAAGATAAGTTAATCTCTTCATCATTTTTATGAGTTGGTATTTAAACGGAGGCATTTGTATTATAGTACACTTACTTTCGATTTGATTTGTAATAATTAATCAGTTTTCTTTGAAACTCATTAAAGTGTAAATAGAAAACAGTAATGTGTCACAGTTCTGCCTCTTTGTCAATGAAAGAACAGTAATAGGTCTTTCTCAGTGAAATATCTGGAAGCACCGGGACGGGCGTAAGCCATAGTTCTGTTACCGCCCATAAAATTCATTGTATCTTATCTTATCTAGAAGCATTCGCTACTTTGTTTCACTTTCTTTTTTCCTATTTTCCTTTATTTTATTTTACAAAACAAATATGAAATACATTATCTGAAATAAACTCCAAGGTGAAAATATTCGCATAGATTTAGTCACCCCGGAGAAAATGGAAACATTATACTATATTATGAATCACACTACATGCGTTTTAAAGCCATCTGTTGATTATAGACACTAAGGTGCATCAATGTAGAACTCATATTCGCACATGATGTGAGAGAAGGTCAAAGTATTTAAGTGTATGAAATAACGCACTTCATATCCAAAATTCATTTTCGCATATATCAAAACTGGGCACAAATGCTGATTATGTAGAGCCATGTATTACTATTTGTGAAGTTATATTTTGTCCTCTAATTGCTATATGTTGATACTGTATATGTTGCTTAATGAATCAGGAGAATGGTCGTTTATTAGCATGATAATTATAATACATATTATAGAGAGTAAATTAGAACTCCCACAACTCGAATTCAAATAACTCGATTTCATGGATAACCTCCAAACAATTTAAAATTTCTTTCCTATGTACATATTAAATACTTATTTGTATATATGCATATTATACAAGTAAATCATATGTTTTACATATTTAATTTTCTTAATCAATTAAAATTTGGATCATTAAAAACATTTTTCGATTTCCAATAACATATTTGCAAATAGGGAAATTTAACTTGTTTGAACCATATTATTTTAAAATTGTTTTAAACTTGAAGCATATTAAAATGATTACCAAGTTAATAAAAGTATGTCAAATTAAGAGAGTAAAATATGGGAAATATGTAGGTGAATTTATATATTACTTCGTTATTCCTTCGCACGTAAAATTTATTTGAATTTTGAAGAAGTATATTTTAAAAAGTATTTATGTGTTCAAATATTGACACTTAATGTAACACAATATTGTAGAATATCAGTTTACAGAAGTACAGTCGACTCCCGATTTACCGGGGCCGGCTTAACCGGGTTACCGCTTAACCGGTGCTCGCCAAAAAAGAAAACATCAATCGCAAGAATCATAAGCAGGCACGCTAGAGAAAAGAGAGAGCGAGAGAGAGAGAGCAGATATGGAATTTAATAATGTGATTCGAGTTGACAACGACTTTTCAGGTCTCCTTCCACTCTTCCCCCTTACACAAACTTTCAGTCGTGGGCAAGAAGATAGTCTGCTGAGTGACAAAATGACGTTACACAAGATAAGATCATCGATCTTTTTTTAAAAAAAGTGAAAACTCTGCGAAGAAACAGGAAGTTCTCACTGACTTTTTTACGTGAATTTGAACTGTCAGATTGTTCAAGTTCTTTTGCATACGTACTTTTGTTTGTTTCTTGATCCAGTTGATTTGCAACTTTATTAAGGCACAGTTCCTGAAATTACAGTACAGGTAAATTGCCATTATTTAGTGGTTCTTTATGTTCCTCGTTTTTTCCCTACCTTTGGATTAACTGTGATTTTCAGTTAACCGTGGATATCTTTCCCTCATCGGGAGTCAATAGTAATTTTATTTTCTATATAAAGATATTTTTCATGACAAATAGTCAAAATGATTCCCAATCAGACCTTTCCTTCGATTCCCGGTCTCGATAGCACAGAGTTTGATGCCGAGTGAGATTCGCGAGTGGTTCATTTGGCTGCTGCCTACCGAACGAAGACTGGCCGAATGCCAACACCTCCTTCTCACCCTCCTGCTCCTCCGCTAACCCAATCACGTGGCTAATTTCTAACTGAGTTGATTAGCAAACCGATCCGTTCACCGAGCGCTTCCCGTCCGCTGCTTTGAGGCAACAACCTAAACAAAACAAACACCGTGAGCGCTAACAGAAACTCCTTTTACTTGCAAAATTACTATGGGACCAACTGGAAAAGAAAACTGGAATTCTTTTCCTTAATCATACGAGATCAGCCAAAACTATATTTATTTTCTTTCCACTGTAAAAGCCAAACAAATAATTGACTTGGAAAGTTAAAACTTGCTGTGGAATTAACACTGATATACATATATACACCTTTTATTTCTCTTTAATTATTTACCTTTTATTCATTTTATGTTCCATTTGTAACATTTGTCCCATTTGTAAAGAGCACAAACAAGGTCGCGGAAGGAATAAAGTGTCCCTTAGAAACGATTACAGTACTTAACTTACGGTACGATATAATATGCATATGGGTGATCTCTCTCTAATGTGTTATATTCACACATATATAATATTATGTATTTTTTGTAGATATTTATAGAAATATATCTTTAGAATGTTTTATTAATGTATCACTGTATTTGGCAAGATACTGTGTTCACAGGATCGTAATAATGAGAATTATTATTAATGTGGTTAATTCTTATTATTATATCAATATTTATAACTTCCGTACTGTCAGTACATTTTCAATAAATATTGATTTAATACAGGGTGTTCGAAAAGTCTCTTTCTGAAAACAAACATATTAAGTATCTGAAGTTTTTAGAGTAAAGCGGAATGAAAGTTATGACAGATTGCGGGGAAACTTACCAGGTTGTAACTATCACGAACGAAGATGACTCGGGGCTTATCTCCACTTCCCTTATACATATTGATTAGGCAATGACAACTTATTGTTGTAGAAATTATAGAAACTTATTTGTTCATATCATAAAGTGCTATATCAAAAAGTTGATTTTGAGTGCGCAAATGATACAGTTAAAGTGTGCAAAAGGTACACGTAATGTATGTGTTTTACAGTGTGTGAGTATTGGAATAAAGTACCGATATGTTTTATTAAACATGGTATAAGTTATGTACCTTCTCTCTGGTTTTATTTAGTTCCAATACTATTAAAATTTTAGTTATTAAGTATAAGTAGACCAATGATATGGCCATGTTTAATGTAAATATACAATTAATATTATTCATTGGCGATCATACTGTCATTCTCCAGAAATGGGGCATTTTGTGAAATGCATTATTTCTCACAAAACATAAGCCCCAAATTACTTTCTTTGCTTCTATTTGTTTCTCAAAACACTTCTTATAACTGGGCCAGTTTCTATCCACTTTCATATTTTTATAATATTTATCTTATCTAGCCTCAAATATACTTAATATCAACTCCATGGAATGAAACTCACCTTCATTTTCATGTTTGAGATATGTTTACAGTATCTGTTTTTAGTTTTACAGTTAATTTTCAACAATTGTTTCTCAGAATAATTTAGTTCGAAACATGAATCGTAATTAAATCGAAAATAAACCTATTAATATGAGAATTACATTTACTGAAACACACGACACACGCTTTTTCATCGTCTTCATGGACTGACAAGAAAGTTGTAAGAAATAAGGGGTCAAATTGTGAAGCTGGCAACACTGCATAACATTTTTGCATGCGTTAGACAAGACGCATCCAGCTTAGTCTCGTTTCAGTGGAACTAGAAGGAAGATGCTTTCACAGTCGACTTATTGTGGAATAGAAAGATAAAATCAGGCTTGGTAATCATCAACTCCATGGAACTCATAATCATAGTATTTTATTTTAATTTCGGTTTCCTATAAACATGAAGAGAAGCCAAACACTGAACTAAACATTTCATTTATGCTTCATTGTAGAATGCCATTCTCACTGTAAGGAACATGACAACGAAAAAAGTAAAAAAAGAAAGTCAGCTTCATGGAAATTACTCTATATTTTGTAAATGGAATAAATACATAATACATCTCTGAGTACCTTCAAAATGTACCCAAAATTCCTCCAAGATTCCTACAAACTAACATTTTTACAATTTACAATAGCTGAAAAATCTTTTTACTATCCAAAAAAAAAAACTGTTTCTGGAGAATGACCCACATACAAAAATGAAATCGATTCAGATTCAAAGGGAAGACTGGTTTCTAATTTGTTGAACTGTTGGTACTGCCCCGAAGGTATCCGAAACTGACAGATAAATCTTTCTATCCTAATGCAAAATCAGTCATTCATAATCACCTGAAATACATTTCTAAGGAATATTGCTGCGCCTAGTATTAATTGGATTAAATATTTAATTTAAGACTTATTTCATATTTCTATATCAAATTTCAGTTTTTAATTTTAGAGCTTTAGAATTTAGAATTATCAATTATATTTCCGTTTCAGTTTGAGAGATTTGTTTCCTCGCAGTCACGGATTTATTGCAGTTTTTCTATATTCCAGATGACGTCGACGTCCTATCCAGCGATGACGCAACCATTTTCTATGACGCATTCTGCCACTAATATGTCAGGCATGCGGCAAGACACAATGGGTAAGTTATATTCAGGAGTTATATTCATTAACCCTGTAACTAACACATCTTTGTTAGTTCACTGATATAATCATCATATTAAAAATATGTTATACATTTCATTCCTATAACTATAACTGCAATGCTTAACGGAAATTGCGGATTTAAACAGTATTTGTTTCTAGAGGATGTCCGTGGATTTAAACAGCATTTGTTTCTAGAGGATTACCCCTCTCCTCAGCACACGTAAAATACCAATACCACCCCTTCCATTTAAAATTTCTAATGGACTAGTAACATATGCAACTCAGTTTCATATTCCCTGAAGAAATACAAATACCCCGCAGAAAAGTTATCTGTAAAAGAAATCATGGCTTCAACTTTCAGTTTTAGGTTTGATCAAACCAAACCAACTCAGTCTCAAGTATAATGAATTTTTTAAATAGAATTAGTTATTCTTCAATCTAGAAAGTGATAGTGATAGCACTGGAAAAGTCACTGTTGACTACACAGACGAAGTAACAAGCAGTTTTCCTACTGCTATATTTCGTGCTGGTAAAAATAGAAGTTAATGAATTTGTGGAATTAGTATATAGAAAAAAGCAGCTAAAATAGGAATACCAAAATATTGAGACTTTCCCTTCATTAACCAAAATATTGAGAGCATAATTACTATTAGCAGCAGCATCACTCTCTATGTCTAAAGGCTCGCATTGTAACTCAACATTGACATTTTATGCTTCTACGTTTAAGCCTATGGTTAATATTTACTACAAGCAATCTCATATTTTGGTTATTATAATGTTCCCAGTGCTCTTGGAAATATTTAATGATGCTTGATTAGAATATTTTTCTGTATATCCGTTTTCACAGTAATTGTAGATTGTGAAGAATTATTTTCCTTTTGCATTTAATTGAAGGCTTGAGTGCTACAGTAATCTAACTTAATTTTTAGGAAACAGAAAAAACGAGTAAGAAAGTTCGAAAGCTCCTGATTTCCAGAGCTAGTGTCAAAAACTTCGGTAACAGACCTAATTATTTTTTCTTTGAAACTAGCTCTAGAAAACTGAAGTTTCTCACCTTCTTACTTCATTTTCTGAGTTACTTGAAAATAAATTAGTTTGGACTATTGGTGTACTCATGTCTTCAATTTCAGTATCCAAATATGGTATAGAGATTACGAATTCATGAAATGTCTGCTCTTTGCTCTTTCTGTCTTTTTTTTAAAGATCCTTCGTGCCTTTGTCCTTAAAATGCCATTCTGAACAAGAACTACTAAAAACGTCTTCTTAGCTCCAAAATTAATGTTTTGCCAAATTATTATGAATTTCTTCTAGAAGACGCCCTCCTATGTGCCCTAGTTATTTGCTCTCTATTCATGAATTGCGTAGTAATTCTAGCCATAGTTATGGAAATAATTTCGTTATACCATGTATCTCTGGCAGCAGCTTATATTCTTTAAAATTCTTCAATGCTTGAAATATTAGCAGAGGTCGGATTCCCCATTCTCTGCCTGCTTTTATTTACCTTATAAGAACCCTTTCCGCGTGACCATTTACATATAACATACATTAATTCATTTTGTACATAGTATGCAAGTGGCTTCGAACTCTATGGCCAACCTTCCTGATTAAGTTTTCCCAAATTTTCTCTCAGTTTTACCAGCCGAATTCCAAGATAGTAACTTTACTAAGGCCCTGATCGTTGTTTTCCCCATCCTCTTCTCTCTACTATCCTGATCTGAGATAAAGATACTTAAAGGAAATTAATAAAATACAATTAAATTCAATTTGTCGCTGTTAGAGTCAGTAGGAGAAAAGAGTCCTGAGGTGTAAGGTTTATATCTTGAAGTCCAAAGTTGTTGTTCACCATCATTATCATTATCATCATCAATAGCAGCATTATCATTATCTTCTTCTTACTATTAATAATAAAAGTATTAATAATAGTTATGAAACATGGTATATCATTCCTAGCAAACGTAAAATATAGAGACACAATTTAGCTGAACGATTCATCAGAATGTTTTCTTTTTCTGATAGCACAAAGAAAATTGGAATATTTCCCAGATAAGTGAGGAAAAAAACCCTTACAAAACACGGAAGGTTGCTTCGGCTTGGTATTTTCGTGGGAGACGATTGATTTCCCAATTCTTTTCTGATGGCGAATTTCCTCTATTGCTTTCTTTCCCTTTCCTTTTCTCACATGTGCATCTCTTTTTTCTTCCTTCCATCGTGGTTCGGAGGGTTTTTTAACTGCGGATTCGCAGTTTCCGTTATTTTTCGTCTTTTCGTAATTCGTTGAGCGGCTTAATGGAGAGGGGTTTCCGTCCGCCACCGCTTCCTTCCCTCGTGGAGCCACGGCACACGTCACACGACGACAAACCGTTGCCATGGCAACCAACATCCGGAAGCGCCTCCTTCGAAGAAGGTCGATGTG
>JAGDQP010068400.1:456-11025 GCA_022664845.1 Lepisma saccharinum
TGCGGAAAGTTGTGAGTTCAATGTTTCTGTTATCGTCCTCCTGCATCACACTTTTTATATCTTTAGTGAGTGAATTGTTATTAACTTCCTAAAGGAGCTGGTGAACTTCTAAGGACGGGATCTATAGTTCTTGGTTAAGGTAGCCCCGAACCATTCCGTTCAATTGGCTCCGGCGAGATTTGAACCCCTTACCACGTGTACAGAAAGCGAGCGCTCTAATCTCTCGCCCAACCCGAGATCTTTAGATTTTTAGCTTCCATAACCGTAATTAAGAAATGTTTGGTGGCTTATAACTTTACTAGTTTCACGTTCCGATTGTTGGCTGAACACTTCTTTTTTCTCAGGTGCCAAGAAAGGCAAACGGTTAATTTGTCTTTTTCTTTACACTATGGCTTTTTCTCCTCAGCACAGTGTCCACAAATGATGTCCTTTGCTCCGCAACACTTAGAAACCCAATATTCTGGCACTTAACGAATTTAGGAACTGCAAAGTAATATTTTATTGATATCGATTCAAAATCGATGTAGAACGTCTCCTTCTTTTCCAGGATGTTTCTGAATTTCGGTGGTACCATACTTTGATTACAAGGTAATATTTGGCCTTGTTTTTGGGACCGGTTCTAAATCTAGACTTAGTTTCTTTCTTTGCATCTTCTAAATCATGTTCTCAAAGATTCTGATCAAACAGGTATTCAATTATGTCTGAAACATTTATGTCGGCTGGGACTTTATATACAATGATCAGCGGTTTCCTTCTTTTTGGGGGTTCAAATTTGAAATTTTCCCCCATTGTCTTATTTTCGACCACTTTTTTTCTCGTCCTTTTTAATTTATATTTCGAGGACCAATCCTTTCGGTCGGGAATCACCTCAAAGTTGTTCTTCTTCCTTGCATTGATCAATAGTTTTCCTAAGATCACTTCTTAACCTATTGATTGTTTCGTTCTCCCTTTTTCAAACGAGTATGATGTTGTTCTGTTTAACTTTCAATTCTGCAGCGGTTTTAGACCTAGCCGACATATACTTTATCACCCTTTAGGGCCTCTGCAAAAGACCTAACATGGACTTCACTTGATATTAATTCTCTCGTTTTCTTAAGTTCCTTCGCTTCTTGTTTTAAAATTCCGTATTTTTCTTTGAGCTATTTTACTTCTGTCTGCAATTCAACTACCTCTTGCTTTAGTTCTTCGTTTCATGTTGTTCTTTACATCAGTTTTCCCCTATACCTGCAATCATTGCTTCGCATTTAAGTTCTTTCTTTTCGCTTTCTTCCAAGGTTGACTTTTCGCCTTAGTTTTCTCTATTATCATTTCCATCCTGCCTCAGTGTTTTGCCACAATAATTTATTTTTCTTTAATTGTTCGTTTTTCTCCTTCATTCAGACATACATGTCTTTCGTCGTTTGGAGTCTTTCTTTCAGTTCCCCAATCCTCTTCAGACACTTCGCAATGTTGATTTTTATTGCTTCTTTCGACTCTTTATCTAATTTGTTTCCAATCAATTGGTCCAAAAAGGCAATATACTCTCTGTAACTGCATGACTGCATTTTCTTCTGATTCGCTGTTCTCTTCTTCTTCTGAAGAAAAAGACGTTTTCATTTGTTCATTCTCCTCTTCGTTTTTCTGCCTCTTCTTTCCTTTTTCTGCAGTGTCACTGTTAGAACTTTTCTTCTACTTCTTACCCCCCCTTCCTTAAGTTGATTTTGTTCTTTATTATTCTGAACCCGCTCTACACGTTTTGGTTCCTCTTGACTCCCATGGGAACATCTTGTTACTAGTGGGGTGTGAGATAGTTGTGTCCTCCTTTCCTGTTGTGTTTGCAGTGAAGAGCATTTTAGTTCTGGTTTTGATCCTTTTGTTTCTGCTGTTCCTCCTGTTTCATTTTGGTGACTTCTTCTTGCTCCAACATTTTTCTCACTCTTTCTTCTTCATCCAACAAATATTCGTATTTATCTTCATATGAGCCGCTGCTCGTTGAGACAGCTCTCTGTCCGTCATTTAAGGGTTATTTTACACTTCGTGCACACGAGAATGGTTTAGACATAAGAGTAGAAGTTAATAAATAGTTCACTTACAGGATCGTTTGTATATATTGATACAAGTACTAATATGTTGTCAGCATTCCCGAAACCGCCAGGGAAGGGGCAAAGAGAGGACAACTTCTGGGAGGCCGTGAAGAGAAGGATCTGAGATCCTCTTGTAATGATCCTAAGTCTAGGGTTACTGACCCCAATTTATTTTGCCCTGGATTTGAACGAATCAAAATTGATTTCCCGGGGTGTCATTGGCCCGCAGGGGTCACTGAACTCACTGACTCAACATTCCCGAAAATTCGGACTCCAAAAAATGGACAGATCAGGACTGGCAAAGATCCTCGACCTTCCGGAGAGGATTACCAACAGCCCCCAAACTCAAGGCCCAACACCCAATAACAGCTCTAGGTATACTTTCTTTCAGTTCTCCATTGTCACTATACTCTTACACACGATATACAGAAAACAAATCTGCGGATAATCCCGATTGTCCATCGTTTGACTTTTTCGCTACTACTTCTTCATAGCGCCAGAAGACACCGCCAAACCAGAACGGTCAGTGAGGTGGATGCCCTCGATAACTTGCATTTAAACGTTTCCCCGATGATGTGTGTTATAGGCTTCCATTCAAATATATGGAAAAATTCCACCTTAATAACTCTAAAGGGAAATGCCCTGAGTGTCATAGTTGGTACACTTAATCTAGACTATGGGATGGTGTACTTACCTCTGCTGTCCTCCATTATTTTACTACTTTTAGGGCAATTTCTCGCAACATTATCGATACACTGTAACTACTAGTACTGTTGTCCGACACGGTACAATATAGTAGAATGAAACAACATAATCCAATCTATAGGTCCGATGTAGGCACTTCTTAACTTTGTATGACGGTTTTAACTTCGAGTCTTTCTTCGCCAGTATTGTTAGGGCCTAGAAATGGAGCGGAGTTAACAACTTTTAAAATAAGATTGCAAGACAATTTTTTTTACCTGGAAAGTATTCCTCTTTGCCTGGCATACTACGTAATGAATCTCGATAATTGGTTTAGTTGTTGAGAAGCGCATACAAAGACATCTTTCAACATACAAAGAAACATGTCTTCATACACAATGCTTTGCATTTAGAAAATAAGATAAAACAAGATTTCCTTTTCATGTTATTGTATTTCATCAGTGTAAACTTTTGCAGAATTTTTATATTTTAGGGTGTTTTCCTCGTAAAATAAATAGGATATCTGAAACTATTACAACAATATACCAGTAGTATATTCCTGAGTTGAGAAAGAGGGGATCATAAATTCGCGGAAGAAAACTTATTTTAGAACTTGACTTAATAGAGAGAGGAAAAGTAAAAAGAAGAAACGGAAAAGAGAACTAGTAAAACGAAGTTTTAACAGTGTCGGGAAGAAACCGGGGAGAGAAGAGAAGGGGAAGAAGATAAGAAGGTTAACTGAAAAGTTTCCAAAAACTCGGCGACATTGGAAGTTTGAGAACAAAAGTTTTTGTTACCATTTATTTTGGTATGGAAGAAGAGAAATAGTTTCCAAAAGAAACTTTAACTATAACTACGTTCTTAATACATGTTACTTCTTGGAGAATAAGCGGAGTGTGTATGTAGAGTGTCCACAAATGTACGTAAAAGAACAACGAAAACAAGTTGAACATACCGATGCAACTTAATACTATTTTTTACGTAATTTCAGTCTATGGCATTAGCATTAATACTTCGGTGTAGCTTCGTGTATTCCGTGAAAAGAAAAGCCTCGTATCTTCGGACGCACTCAGTGTGGTATATGTTCAATTACTCTGTTTCTTTTTTTTTAAAAAAAAAAAGTTCGTTGTCTTAAAATTTTGTTCACGTGTCAAATGTAGTCACGATTTCAAATAGAAAGGAAAATAAATTTGTGAGTACAATAAGAGAGAATGAATAAGTAGTCTATTGAATCATCCCATATATAAAACTATTTCTTTATATGGTTGTGCAAAATGACGCTATGCGAAGGAAAAAATACGTACTATATTTAGGCCGCGTGACTATCACTGTTACAGAACAGCTCCTTGTGTCCATGTATGGACTGTGGTCGGTCCTTCAGTAAGTTGTGTAGCAGTGTTCGAACATGGTAGTGTATGAGGAAAACGTCCAGCACGTTATCCTTTCTAAGTTCAATCAGCAACGTTCAGCCACCGTAGCAGCACAAACATCATCTTAGTGTTCGCAAATATCAAAACTAGTTCATAAAATTTCGGTACCAGAACACTAGGCTCAGTGGACAAAGACATATATTGAGGTTAATCCACGTCAAAGGGTTGTAGAATTAGCCACAAAACTCCTTTCGAATGGTTCAACCATACATCGCCACCTTCTTGATTTTGTTTGGTGTTGAAGCTGAAAAAATAGATACCCCGTCAGTTGACACTACTGCAGAAGCAGGAGCACGTGAACATTGCAATGCCCTATAGACCCATTAGAGAATGGAGCAATTTGTTAGTGAATAGTGACAGGAGACGACAATTGATCCTTAATCATAACATTATGCAAACGTGAGTGAATGTGTGAAGGAGGTGCGATGGAAACAATGACAGAAACAGAAACTCTTCGTCTCACACAAAGATAGACGCAATATCATCAGACTTGTGTTTAGTGGATAGACACAATATCATCCATTTCGAATTGATGCCAACGAAACAGACAATTACGGCAGAGGTTCACTGTCAGTAGTTGGAACAACTACGGGCTACGTTGGTGGATAAACAACCTCTGACATTTGTTGCGTGAGGGTGTGCTGATCAACAGGGACAATAGTCGGCCACACACAGGAAGGTGAATTTGTGGAAAATTACAATAATTACGATTGGAGACAAATTCCCACCCACCTTATGCACAGGGCCTTTTGCAATGAGATTTCAGTATGTTTCAGTTTCCGAAACAGTACTGAAGGAAAAACACTGGGCAGCAAAGAGAGACCGAGTTTCCTTTCAATATCTAGACTTTTCTTCAAGAACCGTATTCAAAAATTGGTTGACAATTTTGCAAAGGTTTGTAGAATTACGAAGCGATGACTGAAGATTGTATTCCAGGTATGTCCACGTTATCTTATTTATCATGCCAGAGACAGCATTACTTATGAGATTACTCAATATAATTTGCATATTTCCAGAACATTGCAACGATATTGAAATTCACCGGCTTACAAGAGAACGTCCCGCTCTAAGAAGTGTTATTTGGGAGCACATTTTGTGCGGGGGCAGTTTAAACTTTAGCTGTACATATACTCGAAAACTAGCGCACAGTATTTGGTTAGTATCGAAACAAAAGGAAACCTCACTACCAATCGGCGACATTAGTGTGCTGACTTTATGAATTTTAAGTTGCTAATTCGAGTACAGATACACGGTTTTTCTTTTTGGAATTTTATTTGTCTTTTAGGCTGAGGCCACAAGATTTTTCTTTGATTTATTTTTTGCCAGAAGAGTGACAAGATCAAAAACTACAATTCATACATTGTAGTAAAACAAAGCATGATAATGAAGGAACAAATATAATTCCGAATCAATTCGTAATTCGAATGAAGGTTTTATGTGGCAACGTACACCATTTCTGGTAGCAAAATAGGTGTTTCTGGAACCTTGGCTAACTTTTATTTGATATGCGTAGTCATGTAGTATACTAGAAAAATAGTATATGAAGAACGATATTTTTCCTTACAAAGTACCAACAAAGATGTTTTTGTCTTATATTACGCAACAGCTGTTCTGTTTCATTGTCAGGTCGAAACCGTACCCGTACTTAATTATCCTCCAAAAACTCTACCTATGAATCGTACCTGTACCCTTTATGTTTCAGGAGCAGTGACGGGCACAGAGATTCATATTTTACCATCGATTTTGTTTCTATTAATCTGTTTCCTCTCAAGAACTGGAGGCAAAGAATGGCCCCTCGAAACCTAACCTTGGGTTCGCTACTGCCTCTCAAATATTGTGTGTACAAACCTGGCCTTTTCCCCTAAAGCCAATTGAATGTAACGACAAGAATTATAGGTACACAACGCGCCATGACATGCACCCATGAATTAATGAGTACAGCAGAAGTTGTGAAAAAAGAAAGGTATTATGAGTTCAGTGAAGTCGTACACAAAAGAGTATCCACTATATTAATAGAAGGGAAAAGTTGCCCATGAAAACATCGAACACCACAGAGTGTGTCTGATGAAGCCAAATCGTTATTTAGTTGGTGCAACTGCTGCACGTTTTTAGTTCTTAATTACAACGTATTGCTTTGCTCAGCAATTATTTTCTTTTCTCTGAAGTATATAAAGCAAAGCTTTGCCATGGAAACAATCAATTTTCTGAACAGGACGTTGAACAAGAGTAATCCACAAGCGAATGACATCTGCGTACGTGCAGTGTAACACACAAGTAGTGTGAACACAACTTAGAAACCACTGCTTGCAAGTTTCGACCGTGGTTAAGTGGTCAAGACGTCAGTGCGAGTTTGTGTGTGGCAGTCGGAAAACGTTCCTTCCAGCCGCTCTATTCGTGCTGCGATCTATCGTTCCTGTGGAGTGGCAGAAGTTCAGGGTTTCCGTGTGTTCTTTTTTATGTTTAAAGTAATTATATCTAGGGAAATGAACTGTTACAAATATTTCAGAGCAAACACGGTAAAACGGGACTTCAGTACATTATCTAGTCGCCCATCTATTATAGTCATACAGCATGTAATAGTGCAAAAGATTCATGTAGTCGAGAAGGACATTTTAGCTCTTGAATATTGTGCATACTCAAAACAATCATACATTAAATTCCGGACAAAAGAAAAACCAGATCATATAGTGGGACAATGCAATGGAGAAGTGGATTTTATAATAAACGATGAGTGTTACAATGTGCCGGTGACGATTGATATTCCTGTTCACCAAGTTTACGTAATATATAGTGTACCTTACAAAGTGCCGAATGAAACTCTAGCAGAAAGTTTGGCTCCCTGTGAAAACACGTAAAAAGTCCAAAATTTGGCCTTTAAAGGCTTAAAATTAAATGTTTATAATGGTAAAAGTCTTGTTTATTTACATAAGTGAAACGCCCACTGCCCCGTTTCCACCGGATAGGGCCCTTTTAAATACAGATATTATCAAATACAAATGAAGGTCAACGAGTAACAGTGGAGACGAGTAATCATAATGGAAGTTCGTTCACAAAATAACGAAAAACCATTGGTGTATAATTTCCTCATTTGAACCTTCTTCGCGAGATATCAAGATATGAGAAAACTGATTCTGCAGTTTTGCAAGCCCAAGAAGACAGGCGAGTCTGCAAGTGTCGAAGACGAGCGGACACCTCGAGCGACCGAAGGTCAAGTTCCGAGTGCACCTAGTTCTGACACAGCTGACATCGAACAAACAGCTATTGTTTCGGTTTCAGCGAGCAAGTGTTGAGTGAAAACATTAATATAGTGCTAACCGAATGAAAGATTGGTGATATTTTTGATTCTGAATCTTCTTTGCTTGCCCTACAAGAAGCTACTGGGGCATCTCAACAAGAACAAAAACTTCCAAGTGTAATTTCGTCTAAAGAGCAAGAAAAGTCTTAAGTTTTATTAGAAGAGAAAGGTAGTTCTACATCCGAAGAAGATGTTGTGCTCCAAGAAGAAGTAGACTTGGCTATCGGTAAAGAAGACGGCTGTGATTTGGTAGGTCCGTACCAAAATTTGAGACGGAAACGTCGCCGCAAGTTATGTTCCCCTTATAAAGGAGGAAATAAATCTAAAGGAAAAAGAATGAACTTACACCGAGAGCAAAACCTATAGTGTTTTGTGATCTATCAATCGTTTGCTTGTGTGAGAAGGCAAAATTCACCCTTTCGCCTTATGAGTGCCTGAATATAGTAGTGTGGTTTGTAGTGCGAAAGAAACTATGACTTACGCTTGTCACAATACTGATCGAACGATGCACTCATCATAGTTTCTTTCATGGCTTAAGGTTGGGATATTTTTTTAAATTTTTATTGGCAATGGCAAGTCCGGAGTGTAATGGTTTGAGTTTCAAAACAAAGATGAAAACTTTTGATATCAAAATCGCGACTTTAAACATTTGTCATAGTTTCGCTTCAAACAAATGTAAGATTATTGAACTTTTATTTACGAGAACAAATATAATAATAGTTTTCTAACAAATATAGTTTTTAATATTCACATTTTAGGAACTCAAAAGTGTACAAATCAGGACCTGTTTATACGTGATTATAATAATTATGAGAATTATGATGCCATTACTGACACTAGCATAGAGGTTTTCGTAAGAGCTGACATGGAGATTCGTGAGCTGCCGTTCCACTGACGAAAGGAGTTCAGGTGTTCAAGTTGAATTATATTACAATATTTAACATTTATTTACAAAGCGGAACTCACCAGAATCGTAGCTGGGAACTATATTTTAATAAATTGGCGGTTCTTTTACAGTGTTATCATAATAACAATGTTATCGTCATGGAAGCTTTTAATGCGGTTTACAACCGCTTTGATACAACGGCCAAACAAAACTATAGAGTGAAATTTAAAACGATAATCGATTCTATTCATTTACAAGAGGCGTGGACCTTTTTAAACTCGCAAATTCAACTTTGCACTTATTTACATCGTCAGTGTCGGAGCAAACTCGATTACATTTTTGTTAGCAAAAATGATCTGTTTGAAGGAAATCAAAGCGATGAAAATCGGAGTTTGATCGCACTTCCTTAGCTATGAATATGGAATGGTCCTTACTTTTGCATATGCGTAGGATGTATTGAAGGAAGTTGAATGAAAGTTTAGTTGAGTGGAAGTCTTTACGAAGACGAAAACTTTGACAGAATAACGGCGGAAATTCATCAGTGTCAAGATTTATGTGCAGTCCCGTACATGAAATAAAAATATGGTGCCGAAAACAAAGATATTGATATGAGTACAGAGATCCTTTTCGTAAAATTTATGCTCATAAAAAGAAACTTATTAATTAGTATAAGGACTTATTGTAGGAATACCACAATAGGGCAATGGAAGATATTAAGTGGTTTCCAAAAGTGCGTCAATATCAAGCAAAAATTGAATTATTGTATAAAGTCAAAACTATTGGTCTTCAAAAATGATCTGTCCTACATCAATGTGCGATATCTGAAAATTGTAATTTAGAAACGGTCCTTAAAGACCGGAAAAGGGAAAAACAAAATGTTATAAATGCTTTTCAAGGTGTTCAAAGTATTTTATAATCCGGCCCGGATATTTATCGTGATATTGGTGCTCAATATCGTAACTATTTTAGAGAAACAGAAGATCGAAATATTGATATAAAAAAGTCCTTGAATTTATCGAATATAAACTTTCTTAGCGAGGATGAGTAAAGGATGCTCTAACAACCTTTCACGATGTCGGATTTACAGCTCGCTTTAACATCACTTAATTTAGAGGTATCTGAAGGCCATGATAGCCTCGGGGGTAAATGGCTGGTTAAATATAAACACATTCTCTTGCCGGAGGTTCTGGGAGTCAATAATTACTTTTGGGAAAGCCCTCCAGTGTCAGGAATTTTGCTTTACTAGTATTGGTATTCTTTGAAATACGAAAATATAGTTTCTCTAGCTGATTGCCGGCTGATTCAGCTTCAAAATTTTGATACCAAACTCCTTTTCAAAATGATATCTCAGAAACTAACAAGTTAACTCCTTTCAGTTCTTCATCCGAGTCAGAGTGAGGTGCAGGGTGTGCGCCCTATTTATCAGCAGCTATGCTTATTTGGGATACTGTTAGTTCTGCTAACAAAGGTCTGCTGCATCCCGTTTTACTCCTAAAATTTGATTTTAAGAATACACACGATAGCGTGAGACGTTCATATCTGTTTTAGGTGCTACGGTTAATACATTTTCCTAACCGATTTACAACTTAATACAATGAATTTATTCTAACCGGTGTGTTAGGTTGTCTATAAATGACCAGATAGCCCCAAAAATAAAATTAAAGAAAGGAACTGTTCAGGGTTGTGTCACGGCATCTCAGCTCTATGCTTTGACAATGGCCGAGTTTAGTTTTCTGTTTCCAAGAGTTTCTATCGGGAATATTTTTATTGTCATCTTTTCTTCGCAGTCTGATGTACGCGGATGATGTGACCCTAATACGTTCCTCTGAAAAGGAACTTGAAATGTTCATGGGACTGTGGAAGCTTTAGGAAACCTTTCTGGTATTGTTATAAACAGAAAAAATACAGGTCCTTAATTTTCAATTACCTTTAAGCGACTATTGGAGTAAATCTGTAAATAAATATATCTAACCAATTGAAAATTCTGGTTCTAACTTGGTTCCATAACATCCAGGATACTGGAAGGCATATAGAGCAAACGCTCTTACAGATCATGGGTCAGAATTATCGTATATTTCAAAATTGCATAGCATCCCTTCAGATTGGTGTAGGTTTGTTAATATATATAGTAAATTATACTATCAATACCAGGTAGTGCCGCTGTCTATAATTTTTTGGGCAAAGATGGATAAATTAAGCGGTTACTTTATTTGA
>JAGDQP010068401.1:0-11025 GCA_022664845.1 Lepisma saccharinum
GGAGTCGAACTGTCTTATGATTTCGGAATAGTCCAAAGATGGGACGATATTGTTCTCTATGGGCAGGACTGAAAATCTCGATAACCGTTCTTGTGTCATGGTTCTTCGGAAGTACGTCTTAATTAACTTCGGCCATGAGAAACTTCTCTCAGCGCACGCAGTGGTTACAGGAACATTAAAAATAATTCTGAGTAAGATACAAACTTTGAGAAACATTTCGCAAAGTTTCTGTCTCACCATATATGTAAACAGTTCTTTAATACAGCAAATTTGCGAAAGGATAACAGTAATAACCACTTGTAATTCTTCAGATAGTCCATAATAATCAGCATCACAATCTTCGCTGTAAGATAATACGATTTTCAAATTCAGACCATGTTTCGAAAGTGTCTCTTATCGTACATAAACTTAAATGTGTCGATATATATTCAGCGTATGCTTGAAACCTAGTTTTTAGATTTGACTGAATGACGTTGAACTATTCTATTCTGAATTGGTATTCACGGTTTACTAAAGGTTCATGCGCACTCTCATATTCAAACATCTGGTTTATGCAAGGAATTCGTCTTTCCTTTCCTTTCCGTGAAGTGTTATATTTACTCTCCTTGCATATTCATGTGCTTCATCTAATGCAAACTGAAAACCTGTTGAACAGTATTTTTCAATCCAAGCACAGAATTCTGAAGATGTATTAGGGTGTTTTGAAAATGAGTCTCAATATTTGGCCAAAGTTTATTCACTATGTTAACATCGGACAGGAAGCAGAAACTCAAAGGTTGTAATTTAATTTAAAACAAATTCGCATTCGCTCACTATCATAGAATCATCACAGGTGTTACGAAGACTTCCAATTGCTTCACAAATATTACCTAACTAACATTTTAGCTTTAACACTCTTCAGTCTGCATTCCGAACGTGTTTCAGAGAAATATGGACATCTTTATTCAATATGGTCAAGTTTTAAAAGACCTAGAAAAAAGAGTGTATATTCTCTGTATTAAGCAATAAGAAAACTGTTTGCGATTATTGACGATTTTGCAGTATCACCTAGTCAAAGAATGGCTTCAAGTTTGTATTTCCAATTTTATTCATTGTCGGATTATTTTATTTGGTTATTGTGTTTATGTTTATTTTTCTTTTCTGATTATTTGTATTTTTGCAATCTGTGAGGACCGCGGGGCCTTCGCCCGCTCCGCCCACCTGTATCTACGCCACTGTTGATACAATTATCAGCCACAAATTCGACCTTTATCTGTATATTACAACATCATACTTGTAAAAATTGCATTAAAATTCCGCTTTCCTTCTCTACATAACGTAAAGCAATCAAAAAAGGCGTCCGTGTAATATGAAAACCATTTTGTCTGCAAGCTGTACAGATTGTTTTTTTGTGAGAAAGACTAATGCATCAGTCACCACAATATCTAGTTCATATACGTTTATTTACTGCTTTTTCTTGTTCTTATCTATCAATAATTATCGTGCACAGTAAAACAAATATATCTGTGTTAATTCAACACAATGCGGTGTCCCAGCTGACTACCACTTTACCTGTGTTATATCACACAACAACCTGTGTTGACTTCGGTACTGGAAGAGAAAATTAAGGCTGCAGTGAGATTTGAACATAGATTGCTCAATTAGAAATCAAGCGGCTTACCGACATTTTAAAAACAATATATTTTTTTTTCATTATGATTTACAAACTTTTCTTTTCCACTACATATTACTTTCCTTACAGATTCCTTGTTTGTAGTTTATGCCTTTGTATTTGTTCAAAATATATTACTGTCCCTTGGTTTTAGCTTACAAATAAATACCTCGGAAATAATTTCCGTAGACCGTATGTTTATTGGTTACAGGTAATTGTTCAGAAGTTTTCAACAAAAGCTGTACGTAATATTCAGCCTCGGTTAAATACTTATAATTTAGTAACACATCTAACGTTTAAAATGCGATCCAAAACATGATTCCTTTTGTGCCTTGGAGAAGACTTGGAAAGCAGAAACTTCTATGATTTGTTCCATGCTACAATTCGAGAAACTACCCTTTGTAATTCGATTCATGATTTTTACATATTGTAACCAGATGTGATTTTTCTGTGTGCAAGCCGTTAACCTGTTTACCGCACTATCGGTGTTCCCACACATATCACAAATGTTATTCTCGCCAATGCCTTTTCTAAAAAGATTATCTTTTATTGGCAAGATATTGGTATTCTAGATGATGTAACTGTGGAAAGTTTCGGAGTTCTGACAAGTTCTATCCAGTCTTTGGTGGGATTGCTCTGTAGGATGTGTGGGACGTGATCATGGTGGTGGGCCCATAGAAAACTGTATAATTGTTTCACTGTTCATTGATCTATTATTGGTGTCTGCCATGAGGGCATAAGCTATTTCAATGAAGGTTTGTTGAGATATGGGATAAGCCTACTCCATATTTGCATTTGCATATAGATTCGAACAGTGTAGGAGATTAAATATATGTTGCTGAACCTTCAAAACAAAGTTACTTGCATAACGTATCCTATTATTTAATAACATTTTATTTTTCAATTGGGAACCAGAATTCTGTTTCATTGAGAATGTTCCATTTCTATGAAAGCAAGCAAGATAGCGACAGCCAAACAGTTGACCAGAATTACGGGTTTCTTATTGTAAGAACATGTCAAATGCTGCGCTTGCAACCATAGAATTGAAACATTTTCTCATTGAATGGGAATTCTGATCCCTAACTGACAAATGGCAAGTCATGGCATAAGTTGTGAGAGTGACTTTGTTTGTGTTTGGGGTTAGTAACATTGTTTTTACCCTCAGGCTGTTTGAATCTAATGTTTTTCTGTCTGGTGATTTAGCCCAGACCACGCTGATCAGATTTGTCGAGCGGCTTAACGCACTTGTCTTTCGACTACAAGATCGTGGGTTCGAATCTCGCCTCGGGCATAGATGTTTGTGTGTGTGTTTTAGATTTAAGAGAGAATAAGTTTTACAAAGTTTAAGAGGTAAAGTCCGTTTATGGTGAATCAAGTTAAAAAGACGGTAAGACACTGGGCATCTAATTCAAGAACCCATGTTCAAATCTTATTGCAGCTGTAACATTTTCCCCCAGTACCGAAATCAATATTGTGTGTTGTGTTAATTTAACACCAAAAGTGGTAGTTACGCTGGGGCACCGCATTGACTTTAATTAACACAGCTATTTTTTACTGTGTGTGTGTGTTTTGTACTTGTGATAATTACTGCATTTCGGCCAGAGAAAGAAAGAAAAGAGAGTGAGAATAACATTTATTTACTTTTCTTCCACTACAATAAGTACGGTTATTTGTGTGAAGCAACGACGATACATGTTTATTAGATTAACTCGTCCTAAGAATGAGCAAGCTATATGGTCATTATTACTGTTTCAGCAATCACTATTGACCTACATTTTACGACAAAACACATAATTATGCACCTATTGATCGTTTAACGACAAATCAAGCTTAATCACAGGCATGCTTGTCTCAACCCACGGCCATGTGGTCTAAACATCAGTTTGATTTTCTTCTATCACACGACAAACACTACTGCCTTTTAGTATTTATATTTTTGTATAGTGTGTAACGTGGATGTTTGCAACTAAACAATATTTTTAATGTAAGTGAGTATTGTGTTGAAATTTCAATGTTTATGAGTTTATTTGAAGCTATGTAATCTACAGTGAGTAACGAATCATTAGATTTCAAGACGAGTAAAGTGGTTAATAAACGAAAACATTCAGTTATAGACCTACATCCTAATCTATCTTTCCAATTTTCCATTTCTGAGCTACTGATTCTTTTCTAGTCATTTCTGCTTTACTTCATCAGCACGCTCTCTATCGTCTTCATTTACTTCATTCAACACTTTCGAGCAAAGAATTTACCTTTTTAAAAAATAATAATAAGACTAGGTAAGTAACATCATATTTAGTACTGGCAAAAAAAAAATTAATAACAGATAAATTGAGTAGAATTATCGTAAGCGGTAATTTGTGGTAATAAAATCACGGAACGTAAATCAATAATAATATATTTAAAACAATTTTTTACAAACGGTCTTTTGTGCTAAAACGCTAGCTCACAGGCGAACTTAAAATTCGTATTTAGATTTTGCGGTGATCCAGTGAAAGTAAAAGCAGTGTTAAGTGAAAATGTTTATATTATATGTGGAATAATTATACTCAGTTTGGGGCAGATAGATTTAACGGAATGAAAATATTTTGAACCATTTTTTTAATGGGTTTGTAACATTGATCTACTGTGCCAATCAAGACTTTTCCGGCGATTCTGAGCATGTCTAGCCAATATCTTTGCAACAACGCCTCAAGCCCGTCTTTAAACCTGCTGGACCCTGAGGTTTATGGACACGGGGGGACAGACCGGGAGTATAAAGTCCTTGTTGCTATAGCTTCGCCCTCAATGAACTTAAAAATAAACGTTATCAGGTTTTAAGCAAATGTTTAATATTTCATTCCATAGTTGACAGGAAATGCAGTACGATAACCAACAACATACACCTAGGTAAGGGTAAAATTAAATCCTCTCTGTTCAGTTATTTAGTTACCTGGAAAAGTTATCACAAATTAACTGCTTTGTCTTACGAACACAGAAGAAGCTTACATGGATGAGCAAGTAGTAACCTGGATATTTCATAGATGTAAATTATTTTCAAGCTTTAAACATAAATTGAACCAATTAATGTGGAAATAATCACATGTTCATGTTTCACATCATTATCTGAACAGGTGTGAAGTTCTCATTTATCAGCCCCGGGTTTACATACTCCATAAATTAACTTGATATTTTAGCTATTTATATACCTATTATGTACATTGCATAAGTAAGAGCAGTATATGTTATCACCATATTTGCTGTGTAATTTTTTCTGATATAATTTACATGAATGGAATGTAAACTATTTACTTAATTAATCATAATTTACTTAAAATATAAATGCAAGTATATAAGTACACGAATTAATATATCAGTACTATATTAAAAATTCCATTAATTTTCTAACTTTAAACTAATCTCGAAATGAATATTTGTTATTAACCTAACAAGAAGTACTTATTTTCACGTCATTGGCATATTAAATGTTGGGAGCAAGCGCTATATATCCAACAAACATGGAATATGTTTGCATTGCCATTAGCATGAAGGACTTTGTTTGTTTGTTTCTTAAAATTTAAAGTATTACGCAGTGAATAATTAATAGAGTGTAGTTTATTTTCCAAAAAAGAAAATCACAGATGATAGAAATTAGAAACCTAACATTGTATATGTTGATTTTGTACTGTAGGTATGTTCTCGTTGCTGAATTCATACCAACAAATAAGGTCTTTTAACTTTGAATATGATTGGATCAACGTTGATAAACACTTTACCTATTGAAACAAATACATTGTGCTTATCTTTTCGTCGGTAAAAATTAGTCACTCTGTTTTAGGAAACGTAAAGTCGAATGCGTTGGAACAAGTTTAGTTAGTAAAAGTGCTAGTACAGTGTTAAATTCTGTATCATGTAATAGGTCCATTAATAGTATGTTTTCTTGTTTATATTCGCTTATATTATTATGTGTGTGTCACTTTGATACTAATGTGTGCAAAGACAACAAAACACTGAATACTTTTGTACAAAGAAAATTAATTGTTGTTGACTATCGAACGCATGTTCGTAGCCAGTGCGCACCACTGTAGAGAGAAATGTATTGGAGTTATGCGTTAGATATTTCGAAGGATTTTTAAACAGAAATGATATTACAACAAAGAATATGTAAACCTATTGCTGTTGTAAAAGAAGAGATTAATTTATCTTCTTATTGCTCTTAATTGTGAATGCACAATACAGTAGAACAGCGGTAATTCGACCTTGATCCATCGCATAATTCGACCATGACGCAAGTTGAGGAATGTCGGTGGATTTCTGTATTTATCCTTGAAATACTACGCACTTTGTTTATTCAGTTAGCTGGTAACACTTGACCAGTGCGTTCTGATGCTTTGCTTTACGAGTGTTTGTTTTTAAAGTACTGGTCTTTGACAATGTACAGTTTGTCTGTGTTAAAAATCGCCTTTCAGTACGGTGACATCTTCCCATTATGGCAACGAAAATACATGGGATAAGGTTCTTGGTTACTAAAACAATCCAAAAATAAAAAGTGTGTATGGTGTTTTTTTATAAATCATTATAAGGGAATGTCAAAGCCTAATTAATAATTATGAATGAAAAAATAATGAGATAAAATACGTTTGAATTCAGTTTGTGGCAAGATTCTTTCGATGCCACAGCGAGAAGCATTCGTTACAGCTACAGTGATATTGCATCCAACATTCACTTTTTTTATTCTACTACTAGCTGTACGAATGAGTGCATTGACCTATCTTTTTTCTCTCTCTCCCTCATCACATACACTCGTCCAGCCGCATTCCACTTCGCAGTGCTTCCGCCAGTCGTCACCGCCTTCCAAACTCAAGTCATATAACTGACTAAACGGGTTTCTTCCGATTTTTCCCAGAAGAAGATGGCTAGCTTTCTCATCAACAATACAAAAACTGGTGTTACTTTTTACACATAGTAACGCGAAAAGTAATTACGTATATGTGGTGGTATCCAGTGTAGTGTTTTACCCAGTTTATTTAAAATACGAAGAAACCATCTCTCTCACTTCACCGCTCTTCATGAATGACGTAATCGGCACCGAAGATGCGAGAAAGTGTTGGTGCTTGGGAAAGTGGCCTCAACAACGATGAAAAACCGTCGTACAAACGTCCAGTTTTAAACTGACGGTCCTATTGGTCGTATTTAAAGTGTACTTCGAAGAGTGGGAAAGAGTAAATATTTTGGCGGACTCGAGAAGCGCGAAGAAACAACTCGCAGCCTGACCAAAAAAGAATGATGAGCTACGTGTGACAAAACTGAGTATTTGTTTCCAGTATCGAGTTTCGTTCGGTCCGATCGACTTCCGCTGAATATTAAGTGTGTCCAACAAAAGTGTTTTTTTTTCAAGTTAAACATTAATCCAAGTTAAAAATTAAAGTGGAAAATTGGTATTGGCATCTTGAGCTCGTTTAATATTTGTGTATGTGTGAGACGCTAAAAAGATGCATATAAATTCCGTTCATAATCTATAAACGTTTCTATGTTCCCAACTAGTTGATAAGGTGCATGAATTAAATAGTGAACAAGGTCATAGTGTACATGCATATATTGGTCGTGTGTGGCTTTAGATACGAATTATGTTATATTTTGTTGGGTCATTCATATTTTATGGTTAAGTTACTGTGCACACACGCAACGACCACCGACGGTCATTTTGTGCTTACACTTGTGACGTCAGTGAGGATCACTGCGTACAAAGGCAATTATCTGCGTTGTGGAGTAGGGGAGATGCCAAGGGGCCTATACTTTAGTGGCAGTGTATACCTTCTATGCCTGTACCACCACACGTTCATCATCATCATCAACATTACTCCTATTCTACTGCCACCACATACTCATATAACTGGAACGCCAATCCCAGTTCCAATTAAAACTTTGTATAAGTTGACGTAAAGTGCACAATATTCGAAACACATTTATGCTTGAACGTCCCCAATCAAGTTGTACTGTAGGGTTATAGAATCTGAAAATGGTAAGACCTACCTATTCATCACGCAAAAGAAGTTAATCGAGAATGGTGAAGCGTGGTTGCATTTTAAGTTGAAAGATCAAGTATTGAAAGTTGGAGCAAAAAATCTTATGGTGGATTTGTGTAATTCCAAAATAACGGGTTCGAAATAATTTGAATTTTGGGAAAGAAACTACCATGCGTGGTTCATGTAAAGAGGAATATAAATTTTTTATTCCTTTTATACAGAGTATTACCTAAAATAACTCTTTGAAGTTTAGAGAGATGAAATGAAGTTGATGAATAAGCAGCTATGTTTAACCAAAACATTAATTATTATGTCAGAGTTCAGAAGGAAAAAGTTTCGGTAAGTAAATGTCGAGTTGAACTATTTAATTATTTCTATGTGTCTTTCTAGAAATATGTTCGTCTGCACATGGATGTACATAGCCGAAACCGTTCCGGACGCAGGTTATAACTTTACGACAGAAGGCAACTTTACTACATACTGTGCATTTGCATATGCATTCAATCGAAATAAGACTTTGTCTTATTACCTACCCCATTCCTTCTCTTGGAAAATAGATGGACTCTTTCCAGACTTTTCCGGACTTAGGCATAACTGCCTTCTCAGGAGTGTAATTTAAAGAACAACTATCTGAATGCTTCGTATTTCTGTCCAGTTTCATATTCCGGTCACTTAAACAAGATTTACACAAAACTGCTTGTTTACACTGTAAGTCACCGCTATAGGACCGCCCCAAAAAAATATAATGACAACCGCTCCCAAGTTCTGAAGAATAAAATTTACGATCCCTGTTTTCAAGCAACGATGCATTATAATTTGTTTCAAGAAATACAAATTATTAAGAAATATTATTATTTGGAATTAAACAAATATTATCTCAAAATTATTTACTCCAAATCTCAATGCTTGAACTTTCACCTTAAAATGCAACGACACTTCACCATTCTCGGTAACATTTTTTTTTCTTTTTGCGTGATGAATAGTCAGGTCTCAATATGTTCAGATTCCATAATCTAGCCGTACAACTGCATGAGGACGATCAAGCGTAAATTTGTTTATAATATTGTGCATTTTATGTCAGCTGAATTCAAACTTGTCTTATTTCTATCCTTTTTCATACATAATTATTAATAAGGATGTGACATTCCATTATAATGATTTCAAAAACAAATCCACACACACTTTGTATTTATGGATCGTTTTAATAACCAAGAATGGTGTCTGATCTCCCTTAAATTAAGCTTTTGTTTTGTGCCTTCAAATTTCAAAAAGTTGATTCCCAGTAGGGACTCAAACGCGGAATTCTAATTCTGTCTAATCCGACAAATTACAAAGTCACATTTTCTATTTATTTTGATGAGACTCTCCGTTCTTAGAGTTTTGACAATGAATTTTTGTCGACCCTGTATATTGCTTCCTTCCCTTTTGTACTGTGTGACATAAATATTTATATGCTGCTCGATATATTTCAATATTCGTTAAAAAAAAGTTGAGTTTTTGCACCTATATGCTCATCAGTGTGACCCTGGTGGGTAAATTTCGTTCGTCGCCTTGTAACCAAGAGGTTCCACATTCGATTTCTGATAGAGACATGAATCTTTCGAGAGTTATCTTTAAATTATAGGCCTTGTCCTTAGAAAGTAATCTCCATCAGATGAAATACAATGATTATCCACCATTAATTCAGCTTGGACAGGCAGGATACTTTCAGATCGTAAGCCTTTTGACTTGTATGAACATTAATTATATCATCAATTATATCCCTTTGCATATCGTGCTGTTAAGCAAGTATCAGTCTTCTACAAAATGCTTGGTTGCTTCATACGTAATACGTTTTTATTTCGTTTTTAATTGTTAAAACCTTCCATTGGAAGCATGTCATCACTTTAAATACCTCCCAATTACTGAAAGGCGTGGAAGCTGGAACAAAATTACAAGGATACTTCTACACCTAAAACATCACAGAAGAATATGTATCTATTGCTGACATGGAATGTTTTTGCTGGTTCATCTGTCAGCTATACTCGCTGTAATGCAGAAGCTGGAATACAAAATGTTTTTGTAAAGACAGGTGGCTAGAAACGCTTCAATTCGTAATAAAACTTACTGGTTGCTTTAATTAATAGCTTTTATTTAAGTGTATTGCTAAGTGAAATCTTTAAGGAGAAAATGAAAAACATCTCAGCAAAATGCAATTATACGAAAAGAAAAAAATACTTCCTTTTATAAGCGTTGTGACACAGCAGATACATCTTAATTATGATCTGATCACTTGGATATCGTTATGAAGCTAAGAGTTTGATTTGATTTTAATTTAATTTTTTAGGCCTTTAGGCAATTTTGGCTCAGGGCCGATGGATGATGATGGGAGAACTACTACTACTTGGTAGAATGAAGTGGGCTGGAATGAAGAAAGTGGGAGGAAACGGGAGAACTTCGAGAAAATCCACGCACACAGTGCTTGTCCACCACAAAGCCCATATGGCACGAGCAGGGTTTGAACCGACGCCCACAAACACCATAGGTGAGAGCTCTAACCACTTTTTAAACTTATTTATTGATCAAGTGAACACATACAAGGCATGTAGCAACTGGAAATGTTTACATATATCATAAGCAAGTAAGCTTCACATTAAACAAAACAAGAAATAGTCAGCGCATTATAATTAATACAAAGCGCAACAGTAATTAGCGAATCTTCCAAGTCGCTTGAGTGGTTCAATAGATTGTAATCCAAAATGGATAAAATGGATATATCTGTCTTTACTTATAAATGCAGGTTTGTTTACTAATAGGTGAAAATGTGCGCCGCCAACTACACTAAAAATTGCCTTTTCGGTTTGTGAAAATATTCAGATACAGGCTTCAAATATAAAAATTGAATGTCATGGTCTGTTAACTGTTGACGTGTAATCCGAGCACGTATGTTAATAAAAGTATTCCACACTAAAGCATGTACATTGCAAGATGTGATGCGGTGTGTTAACGAGTCGATTTGAGAACACTGTTTACACAAATTTATTGAACCAATTTCTTTATCGAAAAGTATCGGAGCAGTTTGAAATATGCCATGTATAACAAAATACATTGTTTGAAAAATATCAGGTTCGTATCGGAATTTGGCAATATCGCGCCACACGTTGGATCAATGCTCGTCGAGGGAATATCCAACATTAACACTGACTTCCAAAAAAATGTTGGTAATGCAAAAACTGGTAGAATTTCTTATCAACATGCACGGCAGAGCATGAGCCAAGTTCTTCACGTCAGAAAACGTCAGCACTGCCAGAAGCATGTTATACAGGAACAAGAGTTTATGGCAAAATCGACGATTTGGGGGCCCCGTAAGAAAAAAGATGTTAAAGATAG
>JAGDQP010068402.1:0-11025 GCA_022664845.1 Lepisma saccharinum
AAAGTTGAACAGTAATAAACTAGAAGTTCTTCTCTAAAATTCTTTTAATGAAACTTGAGAAAATTCATTAGAAAAGCTGTTTGTTATTAAAGTGTAAAAGGGGTGTTTAAAATAGTTTTGTGCAATAGTGTTATGTTGTTATCCAAAGCAGGCAAAGCTATTTTCCATTCCTTTTATATTTATATCAATTTATTTAGACTTTGACGTATGTCAAGAAAGAGATTGATTTTTCCAATAATGTGAAGTGCAGAGAAGTACGTTTAAGCTGGTGAGGTCGTGGAAGGTAGATAAGTGTTTTGTAACATTTTATAGAGAATTTGTTGTAGAATAACTGGGAGATTGACGCCTGAGAAAAATAAATAATATTTAATTCACAATTATTGGCATCATATCTACACACAGAACAAGGAAACTTCGGTACAAAGGCAGAATTTGTTCCTAAACGATGTACTGACGAGCAGTCAACTGGGCTCGATGAAAATCGATATCGGGCGGCATCTTTCCGAAGATTTTTGCCCCTAAACCAGCAAGTCAAGGAACCGTCAGCGGCCCACAAAAAGACCAGACGACCAATCCATGTGTTGGCGCCAAACTTCTGTCAACTCCTTCCCGACTACTAGTCGCAGCCCCATCTGCGGACTGACGAAAATCCTCGTCTTCGTTAGTGTTTGACTTGCTTGGTAAACATGTTGAAAAGATGTACAATTCTTGAATTTCGAATTCAATCACCTGTAATTCTGAATAATTAACTCAAACGTTTTTATTCTTGATGTAAACCAATAAGAGACACCGGGAGGTATCGTATCCTTTGAAAGCTTCAAAGAAGTGCCAAAAATGAAGAGGAAAACAACACTCAAAAATAAAATGTGTTCCGAAATCTCTACGTAGTGCCATCTACTTAAGAACTGAAGAACGTCCATCGGAAATGGAACCAGCTTGTAAAGAATTGTTTTACAATCATATCTTAAGATTACCATTATATGATACCATCATTAATAGGCGTAGTGTGGTCCCTATAGGATAAATATATAAATCAATTAAACTGTCTTTTTGTTTCAAATGTTGGTATTGAAACGTTAAATACTTCAGTTTTCGTCCTGACCATAATACAGTTCTTAAGCTTTTGATATTGCAAATCTCGTAACATTTTAAACATTTTTGTACGTGACGTGTTTTTCAACTTAACGGCTCATATCGATTTTGTTTTGTCTTTTGTTCTGCCATAAATGTTAATGCGACATTTTTATGGAGTGCTCCAAGTTGATAAGTCGTGATTTTGAATACATCTCAACATCTATTCGGACACGCAGTTTTAAAATATTATCGTATGGTGCCTCCATTTTCTCCACTATTTACTGATAAAAGTTCTGTGACACCGTACATTAATCCATCAACCCTCAATAATGCTGTTTAGAGAAAATCAAGTTTTTGTAAAATTAGCAGTGTGTGGCCTACTTTGTTCTGCTTCGCGGATGATATTAATTATACAAGTAGCCGATTTGATGGATGACTAACGGAATGTTTAGGCTTACATTTGTGACATGATTTTCGTACAAAGGGGGTTGTTGTAAAACTCACTGGAAAGAGAAGAAGGTTCTCTACACGTGTGTTTAGGTGGTTAAGTCAATTTCAAACTGTTCCCAAGCCATTTACTTGTGTAGTCTGAGGTATTTTAAGAAATCGCCAAATGCCTTGTCCTGTCAATTCATTTTTTCCAGGGAAAGTATTTTGACTTAACACCCTTTGCACTAGAACCCGAGATATGTGAGTTCTACGTTGGTCAAGTGGTTATAATTTCTTACTATGTGTTAAGGCTTCGATTCTAGGCGTTGCCAACTATTTTTTTTTTTCAAGGAGCATGGGTCTGGAAAGTGCTCATCCAGCACAGTATCATGATGCTATTGGGGAGCTGTTATGATTAAAATATAGTGTCGATCACAGTAATAACTTAGGCTCTCCTCTCCCAACCCATCTGGTCAGCATGGGAGCAATAGAACAATCTCCTTTCTCCGTGAAAAGGCCTTTTTTACTGCTGGTTTGAACATGGCTGTCATTCTTTATATATATGTGAAGGGGTCTTGTGATTCATACACGATGTCACAAGATTGATAAATTATGATAAACCAGGAAAGGTAGATTTAAACATTCATTCGATTCACAGTGGATCATAGGTCGAACTTGTGCTAAGTAATGTGATTACTCTCATTTAAACTGCAATGCATATTGTCAAGTAGAAAAGTATTGCAAATCTCAGAAACAACCCAGAAAGAGTTTTCATTACCTATTTTCTAATTGAGTTGACACTCTATTCACAACATGCCATTGCATTAAATGAAATGACGAAATTAGTTACCAAGCTTTGCGCAATATTCTAAAATGCTTCATTCGACGCCGCCGTGATGTAGCGAACTTTGGACAGTTCATTTGCACATGATATTTATTTCCTTTCGCCATTATTTGTCGGATGATTTCGTATATACAAAGGTAGATTATTTCAATAACAGCTAAAAAACTACCTCCCACAAATACATTTGCTGTACCTCCGAAAGTTACTGCAAAGCAAAAAAATATGTTACAAAGATTAAATAAAATGTGTAGGTTATTTCTCACTAGTTTGTAGACATTGGATTTAAAAATAGTTTTTAGTAGGTAATGTAATCAAGATAATAATAGCGTTTAATATACAACATCTATAAAACTATACACATACTTTAAGAGCTGATTTGAAAGTTACGTTGTGAACTGGAGGTTCGCCTCATACCCATCACCATGTTTGTGGCTACATTCCAAAACAATGTAAGTATTACTAGGCTGTTAAATGTAAGGAAATGTGTAGTGAAGATTACACTCTTAGTTAAGGTGCATAATTCTTTATTCAACTTGAAGATTACTTAGTATAAATGTGCTCTTTCAACAGTAATTTCGGCATATACTTCAAAGTTATGAATGTCTTCGGTAACATTTTAGGTAACAACAGATAATCTTATATGCTCCTTGTCAAACATAGCTTAAGGAGAAAAATAAAATCTTTACGCTTGTTTCAGTTTTTATTACTAACAGGGCGCGGATTTGTATGACATATTTACTTTTCCGATTACATTGTATGCAATGCACTCAAGTATACATATCCTGGATTACAAAAGTTTGATTTTTAGGTGTGTTTTCTCCCTTTCAAATTTCTTCATTGTCAATGCATTTTAGATGATTTATTTGAAACTTTAAGGTTAGTTTCAAGTGCTTCTTAAAACAAAAGATCTTGCAATTGTGAATCGCTAGTTAAAGACAATAACATCTTCTTCAGCTTCAAACTCCGACTGCAATACATTACCCCATCTCTGCTTATGCCCTGTATTTCTGGCAATTTAATTGTACTTTGGTTAGCTGCATAGTGAGAAAATCCCTACCGTCAGGAAGAGAGAGTTTGTGATTCACTCTTTATGACCGCAAGAGTAAGTTATGTGGCTGAAAGAGTTCGAAATTACCACCAGGTGTATGAAACTGGTACGCGAATGTCTCTTACGTGGCCTTTCCTACCGTTGTTTCACTATCTTGAAATGTCCAAATTAATACCGTGTAAAGCTGCTACTTTATGGAGAGTTGTTAGTTAGTTTAAACTGGATTTTTTTCACCAGATGGTTCTATATTATTTTGGAGATTTTTTCGAAAGTTAAGTGGCAGCTAAGAGATTATATACAGTGCGACAGAATTTCAAATAAATACATAATCCTACCGTTAAAAGTGAAGTCCAAAAGAAAACAAATAACATATAAGACTTGTTCACAGTGTTAGACGGTCTTACTTAGGACTTACGTTACTTGTTAGAGTACAATAATATTCCTGTATAGAATATACACAGACTTAAAATACTCATTAAGAAAGTTATACCTGGCGTCCTGTACCAGATCAGTCAATATTAATACATACTTTGCTGTGGTACAACGAAACAATTGCAAAAACGAGAGGATATCAAACGCTTGAAAATGCGTTTCTGCAGATTAAACTAGTGACACGAATATGAACCAAATGTTTTAGCGTGAAATCTTGAGCTGGACGATATTTTTACTTACATCTGAAGTACTCCAGAAGGTAAAACATTCAAGCATTTGTATATTTTCGAAATAACCATGGGCTTGGTGTGGGCGGAATGGATCCAGCCGACGACGTGATATCTTTCATTACAGACACAGCCTCGTGTATTATTAAAGCTGTAGAAACAATGAAATACCTTATCCTAAAATCATACATGGGACTTGTTGGGCACATGGGTTGCATAGATTGCAGAGTAAATAAGGTAATACTTTGGACAAATATATTAACTTGTTTCAATTACTAATAAGATTTTGCAAAGTCATCTTCGCGCCAAGAACATTTTTTTTCTTGTGTTACCTTACTACCTGATACTAGCTAAATTATATAGTCCTCTTATCTTGAAGACTGTTTATATTAATGTGAACATTT
The DNA here is from genome assembly GCA_022664845.1 of Lepisma saccharinum. Taxonomy (NCBI): domain Eukaryota; kingdom Metazoa; phylum Arthropoda; class Insecta; order Zygentoma; family Lepismatidae; genus Lepisma; species Lepisma saccharinum. The sequence goes on from JAGDQP010068402.1 coordinate 4,459, forward strand.
TTGCAAACTCAAATCCGTCGTCAATTCGCATAACACAAGAATGCAGAGAAATTAGAACAGCACAAAAACTGTTGAATGACCGCGACGTACTGGAAGGAAAACTAGCTTCTTTAAGAATACATTTTGCAACGTTACTATTAATGTTCTTCAAGAAAGGGCCGTTGCTTCAATAAATTATATAATTCTAGGTATGAATTTAAAGAGAAAAAAATATTATAATTGGTGGCATGTGTAGAAAAATCTGTACGAAATAGAAAAGTGTGTTAGACCGAAATTCAGGACAAACAACTCTGTGCAAAGTGATCATAGTGCTCAGAGGAGAAAGCTTATAATGGTGCAGGTAGAATAGCAATCCCACACAGAATAATCTCACGATTTTCGAGTATGCTACAGATGTCCGTGCAGAGGTGGAAAGAACTATCTCAAAGTGTTTGGTTGTTTCGAATGAAATGATCTATTGTGGGATACGCCTGGTGGGAAACGCACATCAGCAACACAACTCAACAATTGACTGAGCTCAAACGTATACCGTTACACACTTCGTAGTAATTCAGCGATCATACTGGTTATCCAAACATTCAAGAGGTAGCTTGGTGAGCATGGTCGTATGGGAATGAACAAGTGAGAGCACGCAAGTTATTTTCCTTTGTGAATTGAAATTGATATATTCTGCACATCAATTGTACAAATAATTTAACAGTACTTCCAACGAAAACCAAAGAAGCGGATTTCGGAAAAGTGTTCGTGCTATTGCATACGAATCGAGATACACTATATTACTGTCAGTCAGCATCAACAAGAAGATCCATAAGAGGAAGAACACGACTTACCACCAGCCTACTATCAACACCGTTGCAAGGTGTGCAGTTTCCTGACAAGGGAAATTGAACTGTACTGTCGATATCGAGATGTTGAATATACCAAATGATAGCCCTTTATATGGTTACTTTAACAGCTACAGTATTAGCTATCTGAATTTTGTGTTAACCCCGTAATAAACATGTAAAATACTATACAGTGTGGGGACATACACTACAAACAATCGAATAAAATATATTTTAAAAAATACGAGACAGACAGGAATGAAATGGCTTTCAATCTGTTATAAGCGAAGGGAAAAACGGAACTTAACTTACCACATTATGTTAATTAAGGTTAACATGAAATACTCCATCTTGGATGTAACTTGAACATTTTAAATAGAAATCGATATGTTTGACATATCAACTGGCACTAAACTTTCTTCGGGAATTGCTAAATTTAGTTGGTATTGTCTATCTGTAACGGTTTGTGAGGTTTGTAACGGTTTTTCCGTTATTGTTTATTTCAGGTTCATTAATTGAAGATGGTTTACACGAAAGCTAAACGCATAGATATTTTTCTTATGTCGGGTGAACGAAGTGTAAGTCATTGCAGATCGTTTCAACCATCCTATGCTGAAATAAATAATATCTCACCGAAAATGTTGCTATGATCCTATCTTTTGACCCCATAATTCACTAACGTCTTCGCGCACAATTTGCATATGTTTTATGTTCCTTAACGTTAGTGATAAACAATGATACAGAAGTTGTAATTATGATATCAGGCACTTATCAGGTAGATATATAGATAGATGTGCCACTGTTGAGTGACCACCACGATCCGCTAACCGTACTGCTTTGTATATTTCTTTGTACCGGCACTTGAAGAATAATATGTATCACTATAACTTAATGGTGTTTCCGATCTGAACAGGGGAATCCTTGTCAGTGGATTATGTGCATTATACATGGGCGCAATTATCACCTACTGTGCATCATAAGGAGAACGACGAGGTTTGCCGAAGCGCTTTAACAATTAAACAGTATACCCCGTCTGTGAGACGGGGAGGTATCTTTTCCGTGGTGTGGAAATAACGAAGGCACTCGAAACCTTCCCTTCGCAGTACCTTTCTCTCCCTTCATTCTACACCTCTGGGAATTTCCAAGACCCAGTATGAGCTCGGCGTCTGTGTATCGCACTCGAATAATTGAGAGTTATTCAGTCTGGCAGACGAAGGCATACTGAAATTGTTAGTTTTTTCCACCCGTCTGTTGACGGGGCATACGGTCACGTGAATAATTTGTTTTTCTTGAATTTGTATTTCTTTGAACTGTGCTTCTATGAACATTTTGTTGATAAATGACAATACAAGACTGTATCAATGGAGAAGCCTGGTACTAGTAGTGGAAATGTTGTTTGTTCAACGGACAGTGATTTTGATGCCCGTATTCGTCGTCTACTGGCAGAAGAAAATGATGTTTCAAGTGAAATATAGCGAGTTAGACGATACAGACCCAGACCCGAATTGCGATCCTAACGACGATGTTAGTGGTGTTGATGAGAGAGAGGGACAAGAAGCAGAAGAGGAGGAAGATGATACTGAAGGAGAACAAGAAGATGAAGATCTGTTAGGACTGCCAATGCCTGGTGACCCTGTACAAATTGGTGTTCCCCCTGCAAACCACACAGGTAAGGATGGTTACACATGGTCTCCTCAGGAGCCCGTAGGATTCGTATCACCCTGTTGCAAACCACTATAAGAGGTAGACTTCCTAACTTGACTGCTCAGGTTCGAGTGCTAGGATAAAACCCTTCTAAACATGAGGTGTTGTCCTTACTTTTTACGGATGCAATAATATTTGTTATTGTTTTGGAAACAAACAAAAAGTCGCTATAGCAAGACAAAAATATCCTGATTCCACTATCAAACATTCGTATAAAGTTTATGATCAGGTAGAAATAAAAGCAGTCATTGGTCTCTCACTACTTTCTTCAGTTTTCAAATTTGGCCACGAGGACATTGACTCATTGTTTTTTAAGGATCCTACTGGAAGGCCAGTGTTTGCTGCTACTATGTCCTGTAAGCTGTTTGAAATCATTATGTCATGCCTGCGTTTTGATGAAGCCAAAACTCGCGAAGAACGTACAGAGACTGATCGTTCAGCTCCAGTGCCTGATCTTTCAATGCACTCAATAGCCAATGGCAGGCAACTGTTCTGTACTAACCGCTGTGTGACACTAGATGAAATGCTGATACCGTTTCGGGGACGATGCCCATTCAAGGTGTATATGCCCAAAAAACCGGCAAAGTACGGAATCAAAGTAATGTGTTTGTGCGGTTCTAGTAATTCCTATCTCAGTAATGGGTACATATATACAGGTAAGGGAAGTGACGGGCAAGGCTTGAGTGCAGATGGGAAACAGTTGTTGAAAAGTACACAAAGAGTCATCAGACTGACGAAACAAATTGAAAATTCACACAAAAATGTCACAGGAGACACCTGTTTTTCGTCAATACAACATATGGATGTGTTACAGTCTAAAGGTCTTACCTAAGTATTCACCATAAAGAAAAACAAAAAAAGAAATACTAAAAGAGTTTCTTGCCGACAAACCAAAATCAGTTTGAAGTGTAATGTATGGTTTCAATGAAAACAAGACATTGCTTTCATATGTTCCTAAGAAAAATAAAGTTGTCTTATACGTATCTAGTATGCATCACACTATATAAAATGATTTGGAAGTCAAAAACAAGAAATCGTACTACAAAAAAAAAAAAAAAATGTGGCGTGGATATCCTTGACATGTAGATCTCAATTTGCAGCTCCAACAGGAAATCATGCAGATGGCTGTTAGCCGTCTTTTTGTCATGTTGAACATCAGTAGTGTAAACGCCATCATCCTGTACATGTTTTACGCAGGTGGTCCTACAAAGTTACCGCGATACCAATTTGTCAATGATCTCGGTATGGAACTCATCGAACCACTACTGCGAATAAGGTAGACCATTCCCTCGTTGCAGAAATGTCTCAGGTTGACGATTTCAAAGATTCTAGAAGAAGATGGTGATGTTCCACATTGTCTTAACTAAGATGTGGTTCCGGAGGATGAACTTCAAAAGAGAAAAAACATGTACACTTTGCCCCTAGCAAAAGAAGAGGTGTACAAATATATTCGGTGTCTGAACCCGATCTGCCTGGAATGCTCAAGAAAAGTATGTGTAAACTGTGCCAAAACGTGAAAGACTGAAAGAACGTGAACACATACCGATGTCTGAAGGGCATGTGGAGTGACATACTAGAAAGTTTTACTTTTTTGAGACTCCTATCAGCAACCTCGTATATTTTTCGTTATCTGCTTCAATTACCAGAATTTGTGTGAGATATTGTTTCTTTATTTTTGAAATAAAAGGTACACTATATAATAAACTATGTTTAAATCGGTGGCCGTCTGAGAGACGGGGTTGGAGTTGAGAGTTAAAAGATGAAGAAATAGGTATACGGTTTAAGTGTTAATAAGAACGGCGTCCATGTGAAAGATTTACTGTGATGGTAATTTTGTTTTTGTGGTTCACAGCTGTTCTCCATATTGACAAATATGTTTATTGTAGTGTTTCAAGGTTTGTATGGCATGTAAACTTTCTTCCGGAACAATACTCTGAGTACAAAACTAACCATAATTTCGTTTAACTCCAACACGGTTATATGTATCGGAAATTGCATTTAATCGTTCAATTTCTAGTTGGAAGAGAGTGTCATTTGAAATTTTCAAGTTGAATCCAAAATAGCGGGTTTCAAGATATCCACGGATATCGTTATGTGGTCAGTTCAATTTTCCGCTTCCCTATAACATTTTAAGTTCTATTTTATTCCTGTCTGTCTCGCATGTTTTTAATTTTCTTCGATTGTTTTGTACTGTATGGCCACAACCTGTATAGCATTTTGTATATTTAGAACGAGAATAAAACAAAGTGGTGGCATCAAATATTGTAGCGGTTAAAGTAAGTATGCTACTGCCTATCATTTGACATATTCATGATCTTGATATATTCGAAAGAGTACACCAAGTTTACTTGTAAATTGAGGAATAAGCGATAAATTTTCCTGCATTGGATTGTCATTTGAGATAAAGCAAAATATGAGCTATGAAAATCGTAAACTCTCAGGACGATGGTTGGGTCAAGATCAACGTCCATTATGCTATCCTAAATAATTTCTCCCCCGATGGAAGATGTAGTTTCTGGTATTCTGGCTAATGATGCGATTGATTCATCATGCCGTTCAGGCTAGGTGAAACCACAACTGCATATCGTTACAGTGATGAATTACTCCATGAAATGCACCGCAAACATCTCCGCATAAATATAACCCTGGTCAACAGACATGATGACATTGTCCGTTGTCGTGTTGTGCAACGAACGTCTAGACTCTTCATGAGTTCCATTATGTAACCCCTCCTCACCGGCCGGGTCCCTTCGATCCCTCTCCCACTGACTACCTTATCTTCCGGCATCTATATACTTCTTGGTAGGACGGCATTACCCTTTTTTTCGGGCAATGTTATATTCTGTTGTTTATTTTTTCGCATTATAGGGTTAATACATTTTTCGTCAGTGAATCCAATCATTTGCTTAGGGATTGCAGCAGTGTATACCTATATACGGCGACAGCCTTAATTAACCAGTTAATGCAGGTTTCATTTTTTCATTCTTTGGGCTATGGATTTGACACACCTGTGACAGACATTTCATTCACACTAAAACAATGTAGCAATGTACTCACCGATAGCAGAAGCTCCTTCCTATTAAAAAATCTTCGCATACATATTGTAATCTGTATGTAGGAGGCGTTCAAATTTTAATAATTTTTTATGTAACTGTATACAAAAAATTAAGTTTTAAGTTCAATTATCTTTTGGTAATGTTTGTCAGTTTAAATTATTTTCGGTCGTATATGGCAATTTTGGGTATTTTTTAAATATTTTGGCCATAGTTATGTCATTATTTTAGTACGTTTTAGGCCATAAAATCCGCTCCCTGAATTTTACCTTCCAAAAGTAGGATTTACAATAAGATTTTCGTGGAAGCCTTACTTGAAATTTACCAGAAAAAAATAAATGTAATATTATTAACTCGAATCTATCATATTGCACATTTTGCTAAACAATGCATATTGATATTTTGATTGAAGTTACAAACGACAAATCATTCATTGACGTTCAGTAAATTTATTTCGATAAATATTACGCACTATGTTTAGATATAAATATACTATATGGAACGAGTATTATATGGAAGAATGTGTGTCCAGGATGAACTAATATCAAGGTTGAGCACTAGCACAACAACATTTAGGAATTAATGGACTGGATTACATATTCAAGTATTAAGGAGTTGTACATTTCGTATGGATATTTATAATAATTATGAGCGTATATCTGCCAACTAATGTTCTTATTCAGATATTCGTACTTCAGGTAATTTCTTTTCATAGCCGATTCGTCTTCTTTGTAACATCGTGGAGTTATAAGTAAAATTTCTTCTTAGATGCTACTAGGCGTTCATTTAGGGAGAATGAGATAGGCGTACGTATGTATGTTACCTTAAAATAGTCAAAAACACTATACACATTAACTGATCCTACATTGATAATTTTAAAACGATGGTACATAATGAAATAATAAATGTTAAACACGAGTAAACAAAACGGCTTTGCTAACAAAAATATAAACTAATACCATGACACATAGCATATTACCGGGACA
>JAGDQP010068403.1:0-11025 GCA_022664845.1 Lepisma saccharinum
GGGGGGAGAATCACCGGATAAAAGAGTTCTGTCACAGTCAGATAGAGGAGTTAAAATTATCCCAAATGTTTGCAAACCATTGTGCTTCAGAAACAATGAGGAAAAAGTTAAAATATATGTAAAAACAACCCTTAATGATCAAAGGAAGAGAAAACAATCGCTTGCTTTTGTGTTCTGAAGAGATGACGGGGAAGCAGAGGGTTTATTTGCTCCTGTTGTGTAGCCATACTGGTACATAAGCTTTTGTTTAAAGCTATGCAAACTTTAAGAATCCTATGATATGTTTTCTGCAGTTAATAGCTTGTGTAATGTTCGTTTTTTTTTGTTTTTAATTGGTTTGGTTTTGAAAATACAAACATCGTTGCAAACTAATGACTTTTGCGTTGTTTTTACTCTTTAGTTTATTTTCAAATTTTCTGTTAGTGATTGTAAGAAGCAACAACATACTATCAATGTAATTATAATCTAAAAATACATTATTAATGTAGTCACAATATAAACTACTGTTCTTAATTGTAAAGGGTGAAAATGTCAGAACGTGAAAACCTGTTTCTCAATAAAATAAAATAAATTAATTAAACCTTGTTCATGTTATCGACAATATTATTGGAAATTTTAAAGGTGCCAATATGTTCTTTGTTAGTTCACTGAAATGGCGGAAGATTGTTCCACTGATGCTAATCTTTTTCATATTGTTGGAACGCAGTAAGTATAGTTTCTGCTTTCATTCTTATTTCTATATATTTTTTAATAACAAAATTTACTGTAACACAATTATATTGCTTTCCGAATTCGAAACTTTGAAATGAACATCTGAGTACCTTTATTCCCAGTTGCTGTAAGATTTACTTATTTTTTATTACTTTTAATCCTTTCTAATTATATGAACACTTCAATTACACACAGATCGACAGCATTATCTGTCTTCTGAGCAATTTACATGAAAATTTCAATAACATAGAAGACATTATACAGTTAGAAAACGAAATGAAATACAACTTGTTAGATATATAGATAATATAATGTTCTTGAATGCAGAGACTGAAAAATCTTTGCATACAAAGCAAAGGAAACTACAGCACGTGCAAGAATCAGGGGCGTAACTACAATGGTGCGAAACCCCGCAATGCTGGGGGACAGACCTTTCCGAGGGGGATTCACTCTAGCCTCTTAATGGGACGAATCGACCTCCCTCTTGCGGAGGACGGGGTCAATAAACATATTTATTCCTTTGGCAAGAATCTACAAATAAAATGTTGAAAAAGTATTTAGTTTGAAGCATTTAAAATAAGAATGTGGAGTGTGAAAAGGAAATAAAAGGCTTTCAATAGTGAAAACGGATTTTCGGTGAAACTATTAATTTGGAACTTAGTAAAGCCACTATTGTGGCTTCCACGAAGAAGAGTAATATATAGCCCTCGAAACACATGCGTCATCATCAGTATTCTGCCGAAAGCAGCAGGTCCTTCAAGGTAAGATAACCCATCTCCATTCGTCCCTATCTTGCGCTATTGTTTTCATCTCAACATACGATTTATTTTCCTCAATATTGTCGAGGACTTGGATTCGTTTTCTTCTTCTTCTCTCGACCATAACTTCAATTACTTTCCTCAGTATATAATCTCTGCTCAGCCAATGCCTTAACCACTTTCTCCTTATCTTCTTCAGTATCTTTGTTCGTCTCTTGCCTATTCTTTTCAGCACTTCGTCGTTTCTTATCTTCTGTATCCAGCTGATTTTTACCATTCTTCTCCATATCCACATTTCAAAGACTTCCAATTTTCTTTCTTTACTCTTTTGTAAAGTACACATTTCTGCTTCATACAGAACAATACTCCATACAAAACATTTAATTAATCTCTTCCTTAATTCATTGTTTATTGATCCATACAGAAGAGATTCTTTTTCTTAGCAAACGCCTGTTTCACCTTCATCTATTTTTCACATTTCGTATCCTCTCTTCACAAATACTTCCCAAATACTATTTTTTTCTCTACCAATCTTGATGTAAACTTTCGTTCGTTTTGTTCTAAATATCTTCTTTTCTTGTTTTATTCAAGTTCATTTTCATTCCATACTCCTCACAGCTTTCCTGTAGCTGTTTTAACATCTTGATAAGTGATGTCTCGCTTTTCGGCAAGAAGAATTATATCATCTGCAAATCTAATGAATTTGTTTTTTTCTTCTCCCGACCATAGCTCTTCCTAAGCTTTCGAAGAATCTATTTACAACCTCTTTACAATGTTACATAACAATGGGCGAGAGAAAACATGTTGTTCTGATAAGTAGCTCCCTAATTCTAACATTCATTCTCAGATTTAGATAAAAAAAATTCGTTTATCAGTTTTTCAATTTCCACTACGTTCTGCATTGACATTTTCCAGTTGACTTGACCAAATACCAGATTGAGAAATAACTGGGCAAATTGTTAGTTGCTAAGAAAGCAGAAAGGGTATGAGAAGGCTTAATCTGCTGACAGAAAGATACAAAAATGATCAGCACAATGCTTATTCAGAGTTTGCTCATTAAATGTGGACTTGAAGAGAAAATAGGAAGATGATGTTAACGAAAAAAATCTTGTGCTAAGAATTTGAATTCCACTTTTAAGGCCTTTAGGCAACTTTGGCTCAAGCCGGATGGATGATGATGGGAGAATTGGTGGAATGAAGAAACGGGAGAATCCCGAGAAAACCGACGCACACGGTATTTGTGCACCACAAAGTCCACATAGCACAAGCACGGATCGAATCGATGATCCGTAGCACCAGAGGTGAGCGCTCTACCATTGGGTCCCATCGTATGGTAACACGACCAACGTAAAGAAAGATGGAGAAGGCTAAACGAGGCCTTCCTTATCGTCAGAATACTGCTGAACATATTCCAACCTACCTGAAATCTGAGACCATTTTATTTAGGGTAAACGTACCAGTTATTGGCACGTTTGTTCACTCGACGTTTTTGTAGACATTATCATTTCAGATCTATCGTCAGTTCAATAAATCAAGAAAGTCAACTTTCTTGGACTTTTCTTCCATTAGCGCAGAAGTAGTAGCAGGATTAGATATAGATTCTTTTATCTGAAAATTATTAGCCCTTGGTTAAAATTACCGACCTGAAAGACATGTATCAGTAATTGGCACTCCTGAGACCAGTAGTTGGTACCACTGCCAAACATTTGTTCCTGTGGAGCTATATACTACGTGAAAATGTTAGCCATAATATTTTTACGTCTTAAATGTAAGAATGACTACGTTAGAAATCTGAAGATTCCATTTTTTTAATTACTAGTTACTACTTGAATCTCGTGGTCTCCTCCCGCACTATTTAAAAATGGTTGGAAACACTGAGAACTAAGGCGTCTGAAGTAATACCTGTTCCAGTACATAAATACCAAATTTGGTGCGGATATATCCAACGGCAAGGTATAAATATGAAATATTAACGTTTTGAAATAGGTTTTGCAACACTGATAAGTGTGACTCCTGCGGAACCTGAGGTATCTATCTGATCTGTCCCAGTACATAAATGCAAAATTTGGTGTGGAAATGTCCAAAAATATAGAAGGAATTTGAAATATTGAATTCTTGAAATTGGTTGGCAACACTGATAGCTGTAACGCCTGTAGTGCCCAAAGTACCTCTCTAATCTCTCCCAGTATCTAAATGACAAACTTGGTGCTGATCTGTCTAATGGTATTGAAGCAATTTGAAATATTGATTTTTTTTGTAATTGTTTGGCAACACTGGGAACTGCGGCACTTGGAGTACTGACCTAGTACTTAATGCATATTTGGTGTTAATGAATAGACGCATGTAGATTCGTATTAGCAAACACATTTGTCTAATTTTAAATGTTAAATAGGTTGGCAACACTGACAACTGGGGCTTGCAGACCGGTATAGAATTGTTCTATTGTGTCGACAAATGCATATGCCTAGTTTGGTACGGTTACTTCAAACTGTGTGGAAGCAATTGAAAAATTGAATTTCGAATGTTCTTTGGCAACACTGAGAACTCGGTGACCAGGAAAATCCTGTGAAGCTGGAATGCTTGGTGACCTATCTAAAGATAAATACGAACTTTTAAAAAATAATGATGATGAAAATCGTTCATATAGAAATTACTGGATGCCTGGACAAAATTTCTACAATAAGAACTCTCATACGAAATACGTGGGGAGGAAATTGCGAGGAGGGGAGTAATGCGAATGCTTGTCTGGAACAATATCAGTTTGACCAAATTATTATTATAATTTTTTTTTTTTTACATTTTCGGAGTGCCAAAAAACAGGGCAGTCCCAGTTTCAGTGACGTGTACCTTATATAAATGTTAACATGAACTGCAATCGACATTATTACGTGTTGTATATAAATTTCCCAAAAGTCCCTCACGTACCACCACAGACGCTTACATGTATTCAACCTAAAACAAATTAGATTTTTTTTTAAAAAAAAATAAAAAAAAACTATTGTATAATTGCAAAATAACAGGGAGAAAAAAAGGAAACAATCACATAATTTTTCAGTTGTCGTCCCTTGTTTCCAGCCTCTCCGATCCGCGCTCCCTCTGCCGTGCGCAATACCAGCAATCCATGCGTAGGATCATTGCTACATGATAACACCCCTTCCCACAGTCAGGTCTCACCTTTGTTTCACGATTCGATAACGGAAACACGCTCTTTCTCCCTCTGGATCTCTTCCCCGTTCCTCCCTTTGCCCACTCCCCTGTGGGATGGTCCCATTGGGCACATACCTCACCACAGTCTATTCCCATTGGGAATGGTTTGTAACGTTACACTGGGGACAATTCCACTTTCACATATGTAAATTAAACCAAATTTACAGTCGTAAATTCAACCCCTTCCGAAGAGAAAAAAGAGTTTGACTACACTTTTTTTTCTTTTTTTTGGTCCTTCGAGCCTATGACCTTATCCTTATAATCTTATATTTTGTCAGCCATCTTCACTATCCTTCTATTTGTATACTACACAAATTGCTGAAGAGACCAATTCAAGCCAAGCGATAAACGTTTCGGGATCACGTAGTACCTTCATTGCTCGCAAAGATGTCGCTGAAAGTCTTTTTAATATTTGCGTGTAGGCGAGTCTCGTAATTTGTCGTTTAATATGTACTAATACTGATCATACATAATTTTTATCTAATGTTAATACTTTAAAATTATGTTGGCCTGAGCCTTAGGTGCCTAAAGGCCATAAATAAAATTCAAAATTATCTTCGCTCTGTTTAAAACGCAGTGTGAAAGGATCTACAATTTTGTTCCCAGCTTGACAACTAAAATTATGCTCTAAACTCTAACAGGGGTGACACCAGTCTAAAAACGTTGTTCCTGCTAACGAATTAAAATAAACACAATAGGTATTTCTTTAGTCTTAAGCATATAGTATTAAGTATTTTGATAATTTGGTATTGACATTCTTATTGGTTTATTGATTTTGGTTTCTTTTGTAATATATTCTAAGTTGTCTTTTTATATAACTAGCTGAAATGCCCGCCCATTGGTGTGGAGTGAATAAAATATTTTAGCAACAGTCATCGGGACTGTTACCAATCTATTTGTTAGGGATGTGTTACCTAAGGCAGCCGTTGGTAATGAATTAATAGTCATGCCAAATTTTACCACTTGGAGGTAGACAACCCCTCGAACAACGTTGTAGTGTGGGTTGCCGCGTGCTTTGCCTTTAAATTTTCCATTATTGTTATCACCGCCATTAAAATTCAATGGACAATTAGATGGTCGATTATCTCTGAAGATAATAATTTTAGACTCAAAGTGATATGATAACTTTCCAGTCCGGTCTAGTGTCTGATCGTGAGACAAAAATCATTTCAGTCGGTCAAGCATTTTTTGCATGATGATAACGCAAACATAGTCACTTTCAATTTTATATATAGATATGTTCTTGACTATTCTTAAGGCTTCACATACCAAAGCACTAAGTGCCTTTTGACTTTTGAATCGTAGGGTTACGCTCATCGAAGCAGTACCAAACATTAAATTTAGACCAGAAATAATTAATCTCTAAATTTTGCATAGACAAAAAGGTCATTTTGTTATCTTGTCTGCTTCTCTAGGCAACGACTGCATCACAAACTACTGGTTTTCGATTTAGCAATCAGAATGACACCACCTATAGCAAAATCTTCTAAACCATCATTGTAGAAATTAACGACGAAAACTGACCAAGAGAATATATGGAAACAAAGTACTTAGTCTCAAGAAACAACTAGGGTAGAAGCGCCAATCACAAGCCAAAAAGTTTCATTGTTCCTATTGGAAAATCTCGGTCACAAGAATCAGCCAAAATTGGAGAAAGCAAGACCAAGCCTGTAATAGAGAAGACCTCATTACAAGTAACGACTTCAGATACTAAGGATGACATGGGTTTCATACCTGTAGATTCACTGAAGCGATGACGTTCATCGGAAGGTAGCAACAACAGCATACCTCAAAAGACACCAGCTGCAAGAGAGGAATATGCAGCCCTCACTGTCTTCAACATGTACGATGTACTTTCGCAACACCTTGAAGAACGCACTAATACAGCAGTCTCGACTGAAATATCTAAACAGCAAAGAGTTAGCAAGGCTCCACCTATAATCATATATGGAGAAAGTAAGGCATACGATTTCATAAAAATCTTTGTCGAAAAACCTGAAAGAAAAGCCAGATGTTGGGCAAAACAAAGAACGCATTAAATTCCTGTTTCACAATGGAAAGGATTATGATAAAGTCCAAGCATATACTGAACAATCAAAAACAGAATTTGCCACCGGCGTTGCTCACAGTGACAGACCTATAAAAGTAGTTTTACATAGATACTGAAAAGGAAAGATCTTTTGGAGGAGTTGACACGGTTAGGATACAAAGTGTTGAATATTAACCAAATGTCACGGAGGGATAAGAACTCTAAAGAAAAAGTCTTGATGCATCTTTCTCTGGTTGCCTTATAAAGAACACCAAGCACGAAAGAAATAATATGCAGTGTTCGTTCCTCTAACCGACTACACTACAAAGTTCAAATAGAGACGTATACAATGTCATAGATGTCAAGGATGGGACACTGTCAAAATACTTGTAACGCCCAACGGTGTCTCAAATGTGTCAAAGGACATTTTACTAGAGTTTGCACAAAAACTGGTGATACAACTCTCTTTGCAACTTGCGCAATTGTCAGAAAAACATCCTAGCAAACTATCGTGGCTGCCCTGTCTTCAAATCTTGTTCTGATGCTCTTAACCCTTTCGTGGACAGTAGGAAGTATACTTCCCAAAATACTAATCTAAGTTTGCTGCTAATTGCTCCGTTGGGAAACGTTATTTCCTGTCAATTTGTGACTTATTATCATGTATAAGGATGGAAAAATACATATGAAAATGTAATTCTTTGCTTGCGCCTGTGCTGTCATCTATTATACAACTTTCAAACAGCATGAAATCAGGTCTCTTTTACTCGTTTTCAATATTCAAGTTTTGAAATTATTTTTCCTCATTTTTGCAGATAAATATTTTAATTTATAGCGAACTTTTAACAATGGAAATTATTGAAACAGCAAGGAGTGCCACAAGAATAGCTTTTATGTACTTTTATTATAAGTCAAAGTTAGAATGCAATTTTGAATGAACATATTGAATGAACTGCCAACGGTGATATTCGATTAATTAGAAAACAAACATTTTGGCGCTAAGTTAAAAATCATTTTGGTCCCGTTACAACTTTCGACCATTTAAGGGGCCCAAATGGAAATATACACATATCTTGGCAACCAATGTTTATTTTGAGATGGCATCAACACTAACTTAATAACAAAACAGCTACACCAACACCTAAACCATGGATAAGTTCAGATACAGAGGTAGAAAGTAATACTGCCACACCAGAAGAACATCAGGAAAACCCTTCAACTGCTAGCAATGAGTTAGATTTAAAGGTAGTATTGTAACGCTATCTCAAGTGGGACAGGTTTGAGTACCATCAATCCCGTGACTCTGTTCGTCTGAGCCAGGTTGGACTGAGTGACGTTAAACTTATAGTCTACTCGCTTACATCTAGGCATGCAAGAGGGTGTGCAGGTTGAATGAGATCTATATCAAAATGCTTTTCGTGGTAACACGGCATTTCCAGGCTGAGAGCTTGCTAGCTTAAAGCTGAATATTTACAAAAGCTAGAACTCTAATATTAATAATGTTGGCTGACTTCTAATAATTCCAATTCACAAAATAACACAAATCAAACCAAAAAGTTCATAAACACATCCAACTTACCTGAGATGTCAAGCTGAGATTATCTTAAAGATTGGCGACCAGGGTTCAATGTAAATTTTGCTAATAACTTGAGAGAATGAACACGTAATATGCGACGAGCCAAAATGTTGCACAAAGTTTATAATTCATCACTGATGCTAAATCACAGTACTGAGAATAGAGTCATTGAATAGATGTTCTCGATCAGGCCAATCTATTGAATAGCATTTGTTGTCTACATCTTTTATTTCATATTTTGGAGACATTTTTTCATATACTGATTGAAAGTGGCATGTAAAACAATTGGCAATCTCATCATTATTGTAGATTATTTGTCCATTGTATGTCATACTTGCAGGTGGAAGGTGTCATGTCTGTTTTTCTTTCTAAAGTCCTAAGAGTTACTTGGATCATTTAGAATAGTATTTTCCATAGTATTTTCCATATTTTCCATATTTAGAGACCCTCTTTTCCGAGTATTGCCTCTCTGAGGTGCACTCATCTTCCTATCGAAAAAGGCAATCCTCACAGTACTTGGTATAAAGGGACTCTAATGGGGCCACACAAGATGGCTGCCGATGAACCGTAATTTGGCTTCATGTGACGTCATATGTTCTCTCTATTTTCTTCCTAACTCTATGGTATTTTCACTGTCGGCTAAGAACTTTTGTTAAGTCAAAGATATATTCACTTTTACTTGTTTTCGCAATTGGACAAAATCTCTATAATGGTAATGAGAGTTACAATTTTTTTTTTTCCTTTTCTTGTTATGATATGATTTACGTCCAATATTAGTAACGATTTTTCTAGTAAACCAACATGGATATGAATTAGTGATTATTTCCTTTACTGGAGCATATTTATCCAGAAAATCATGAAATATTTGATAAAACCTAGTGTGATCGCCTCTCATTGTCAATCATTATTAATTTTGTATTTATTCTTAAATTTTCATTTTTGTAATCATATTTCTATAATTAACTTTTATTTTTCACACATATTTTATTCTGTTGTAAAGTCTAAAGAATAATAAAGATGGCGGGCAGAGAATCTCAACACGAACTCCTTTTAGCAAAGCAATATACGGCAAAACACACACACTTACGGAAATTATGACGTAGACTTATTGTTCTACTTTCCTTTAAGCGGCCATTTTGTGCATTTTTAAGACATCATACGATCGTCACGTGAAAGCACTAAAACGCACAAACAAGAGAGCAATGAACTATATTAAGCTAATTATTTCGTCCCTTCAAGACCGTATATAAAGGACCCCGAGAGACCAATCGATCTGCTATCTCACACAGCCGGTCCATGCTGTCATTCTGTATCACAGCTCTAAGAAGGAAGCCTTGAAACATAGAAGGAAGCCGTGAACAGTTTAAATCCCATCTTACAAGAAGCAGTCAATTTTAATACAAGTCTTAGAAGCCCTTTCAAGAACACAACTTTCAACTTTATTTTCCAAGGTATGTTTCAAGGAATTCTTAAACATTGGTGCTTAAATAGTTTCATTGCCTGAACGATTTGTGTGCTCTGCTGAATATTTTAGAATTGAATATAGTTTTTCGGTGTGTGCTGTATCTTATTTGTTCATTAATCTTCGAGTTGAGATTCTGCGCCTTTTTAGGGAAAATGTAAAATCTTGTTATCCATTTCATTCCTAAAGCTAGAATATACTCTATCCCTGAAGTTACCATTATATTAGAGCTAATATCCACTTAACTCACGTTGAACGTCCCTCTCGTATTTGCGAATGCTCAAACCTTTATCTGAGTTACGCTCGAGTAGACTTCTCTTTCGCCCCCAAATAACAAAACCTAAAGTCTACATAATATTTGCCCCCACAAATAGAGGAATAATTTCTCTATAATTGAACACAATTGCAAGACGAAGCCAGACGTTCACAGGACAAGTTCTAGACGTTCACACTAGTTAGAGCTTCATTAACATTATTCAAACTTGGTTTGCCTGAAATTATAGCTAATAACATTGATTTTAATTTTATTTTTGAAGCTTTGGTATAAGCTATTGTAGTTAGCAGTGCAGAATGTTGTAAATCTTCTGTAATATTTAAATTTTTGGAAGAATTAAGACATAAATAAAACAAACTGGCAATACCGCGATAAAAAGCGTAAAATACTGAGTCAGTATTGAAAATTTCATATATTAATATATTCATTAATATATGTCTTCACATATTAATTAAATTTTTAATCGCCTCGATCAGTCCAGCATCGCTTTTAGATAAAGGTTAATGATCATCCTCCCTAGCAGCTAGTTGCACACAGCGAGCTCTACGTAACGATACTGGAGTGACTCCTTAGTGTCAAAAGATAGACGCCAGAGCAAATATTTTAACTCGTCCACTTCCAGTCTAGTTCAATGTGGACCAAACTTCCAGTTTTATACGCTTCTTAACGCTGTGCGACCCGATTTTCTATTAGGTCTTAATCCCTGAGTTATTCATATAATAGTATACCGTACTCTGCATATTATAGAAAATACTGCATATTATAGAAAATACTGCATATTATAGAAAATACTGCAAATAATATTTACGTTTATTTTTCAAGAATTAAGACATAAATAAAAAAAACGGACCACACAGCGATATCAAACGTAAAAACCTAACTTAGAACCGAAAATTTGGTCCATATTGGTTTAGACTGAAAGTGGACAAACGAGATTAAGCATCCTCTTCGCTCCGTGGCTTCATACATTCACGAATTTTTCAGTGGCAGCAATCAGTCCAATTTCGCTTT
>JAGDQP010068405.1:0-11025 GCA_022664845.1 Lepisma saccharinum
AGTCTGTATTATTTGCGAAATAGTTACAACCAATGTGAGACTTTAGCAAACCAAGCAAACGGCCTTTGTTTTAACGTCGAATCCCTAGTACCTCTCGTTCAAAGTATGTATCATTCGCGAAACGTTTACGACCAATGTGAGATTTGAGAAGACCAAGCAAGCGGAAGTCATTTCTCGCCATACACAAGGCTTATTTATTTGTGAAAGTTCTTGGCATGAAGGTTTTCGTCTACAAGGAACACACCATTGCCCGCCATTTCTCTAATGTGCATTCCTGCTACATGGTACCTATTTTCACACAGCACTGACACGCTCTGCATTATCGGTGGCGCTGCTTACTGACTTAGTAGAAAGTATGACTATGCTACTTCCTGGTGAAACTAGTCGAGTATATTCACGGCTATTCCCCAGTACTTTGTAATTAGTTTATTGACTTTTCCTCTACAAATACACAGAAATATGCTTTCTGCAGTTGAGCTACTTTTTCAGATCGTAGTGAATTAAATGATGAGGCGTTTCTCATTGTATTGATGGTAAGAAAAACCAAGTAAGGCATGGTTGTCCTCCATATAGATATAAAACAGCGGTCGAGTGAAGTTGGAAGTAGTATTTATCACAGAAATATCCGAAAGAAGCAACCAAGCCACTCAGCGAAACCCAGTTCACCTGACAAAGCATCTGATTTCATGTTGATCCCGGATTGTCATGAACTAATCCGGCTTTTTGCTCACAGATTATTGTAGACAAATCCCCAAGTGAGTCCAATTTTCGCCCTCTCACATTGTCATTTATTAATCCGACAAATGAGTCCAGTTTTTGCCCTTCCAAACAGTCATGGGTTAATTTGGTTCTTAACCAATTCTAATCCACTTTTTTTTTTAAAGAAACGGGTTTTGCTCCTAGGTAGAACTAGTCGGAAGAGCAACAAAGATCTATTCTGTGTCTAAAAAGATAGTTCAATTTTGGGATCATTTTCCATATTTCTTTCAATTGTTCTACAGTCATCTATAATCATATTCTATACATACATTGTAACTGCCGTTATAAATGTAACTGTAGCTATAAAAAATGAAAATGCGTAGCGTGTATGGGAAAGTGAGCAAAGAAAATAAAAAAAAAATTCTAATTAAGTGTTTATGAATTTTATTAAAAAGTGTTGATACGAAGTATTGAAATTAATTAATCTAGGCTACACTCAACCCCATGAGCAAAATGTCTCCATATACTGGTGGGCCGACATCTGGATTCGTGGCAGCTGCCGACGGAGAGATGGCTCCAAGGTGGTTGGACAGTAGTGTTCACGAATTTAGCATTTGAGCATTAAAAAAAAAAAAAAATCCCGGTATAATGCAAGTGGGCCATCGTTGATTGAAAGGCGATGCCCAACTGCACGGCATTATGGAGGCGTGCAGTAGATAGCCCAACCGCTAAATCCTACTCATTATCCAACGCATATCCTTACCATGCTGCCATCTATCAGCAATGTTGTCAATGACCGAACAGGACCTGGGATGGGAGAGAATAATCAACGAAGCAGCCATCATAGCTCTAATACAAGATCTAATGTGCCATGGATATATTTTTACTTCAGAAACAGCCTACGTAACAATAAAGGATAGTAAAATAGTAACATTCTGAAGATGCCTCCATAGCTGAGTAATTAAAGTAACGTGCTACAAATCGAAAGGTTCCAAGTTCAAATCCCACTACAGATAGTTGGAAAATTTACAAAGTAATTATTACAACATGATGAAGGCAATGGACACATTTCCATCTAAATATCTATGGACAGCCAATTCTCTACTTTGGTCAAACTAAAATGGTGTTGTTTTGGTTGAGCCTTCTGTAGGTGGAAGTTGGCGATTTAGCGTCTTGACGTCGGTCCATCACCCTGGTCAGCAGAACTTCGCGTTTTGTGCAACATCCTGTTCTCGGGCAGATGTCGGAAAAGGTTTTGCCGCCAAAGGCCTGAAGTTAGTCCACTGACATGTTGCTTATGGGGAAGGTATGCCATAAAATTAGCATGGTAATATTGATTTTTTTTTAAAAAAATAAAAGATAGAATAATGAACATCACTAAGCTAATTAATTTGACGCCTTAGCAGATTCACCTCCCATGTTTCCCACTTCTGCTCCTTCCTGCCCCATTCCTTGCATCGACATTGCTCCTGGTCTTGTCTGTCTATTAGCACCTGAAATAGAAATTATTGAGTTTTACAAGACGAAATAATTTACAACACCGAATAATTTAATTCTGTTTTGTTTTCTCAAATACACCGTATATTTTTGTGTTATTCACTGGAACCATATTTACACTTATGGTAAACCTTACACTTTACACCATAAACTTTACACTTTGCACCATAATTAACAAGAGAAAATGTTTCTCTTATTAATTAATATCGAGTTGCCCAAAACTTACCTTACCCATAGGTCCGTAAGGACTGACTGAACTATTTTCTTAAAAACAAATTTAATGCACAAGTTTATAAGTATAGCACAACGTCACAAACGGGATAGTGTACTAAGTGTTAAAATGTCTTCAGTTCTTTCTCAAACCAAGGTTGAAACTGAGTGACAAGGTTTTTCTCATTTTGATTACCTCAGACTCTGCGGTAATTCTATTCTTCAACTCATTAACACTTTATTCTATAACCATTGTCTTTTATCAGTCCCCAAATTCAAAGTCGTACGGTGTTAAGTCGGATGACCTTGGAGATCACTCAACTCTGTACCTTCTCCTAATTTATCTGTGAAATGTTTCATGAAAGAAACAGCGGTCAGATAGTTCGGAAGTACACCGTCTTGCATCCAGATTATTATGTTGAAATTGCCTAGCTCAGCCACAATTGTGTATTTCAACATTGAGAGCTAATTTTCTTGGCGGAAACAATACAAATTAATGTCAATATGAATAACAAAATGTATGTGTATATTTCGGTACGGTGACTTTTGGGCCACCCTATACATTTATTTATTTTCAAACTTTATTTCATGTAAAGTTTATTTCCTCGAACTATCAATAAATTGATTTATTTGCA
The DNA here is from genome assembly GCA_022664845.1 of Lepisma saccharinum. Taxonomy (NCBI): domain Eukaryota; kingdom Metazoa; phylum Arthropoda; class Insecta; order Zygentoma; family Lepismatidae; genus Lepisma; species Lepisma saccharinum. The sequence continues at coordinate 3,042 of JAGDQP010068405.1, forward strand.
AACCGTGTTTGATGTAAAGCTTATTTCCTCGAACTATCAATAAATTGATTTATTCCCAAAGTTTATTTGGTGTAAAGTTTGTTTCCTCGAACTATTAATACATTTATTTATATCCAAAGCTTGTTTGATGTAAAGTTCATTTCTTCAAACTATTAATAGGGCCGCGGTGGCTCAATTGGTAGCGCGCTCACTTCTGGTGTTAGGGGTCGTCGGATCGATCTGTGCTTATGCCTTTGTGGTGGCTTTGTGGTGGACAAACACCGTGTGCGTGTGGTTTCTCGGGGTTCTTCCATTTCCTCCCACTTTCTTCATTGCACCAATTTATCCCATCATCATTCATTCGGCCTGAGGCAAAGCTGCCTAAAGACCTTAAAATTCAAATTCGAATTCGAACTATTAATGCACAATACCTTTAAACTTAGTATATACTTACATGGGTGGGAAGGATTAAATTTACACTAAGCACAGAAACAAATAATTGTTTTAAACGTTTAGTTTAAAGCTAGGATTAAGATTTTTACCACCTGTAGATTGCTGGTATCGGACAGCTATACGATTTGTGAAGATATTTGAATATTCAACAGAGAGAACATATTTTACAACCCTCTGAGACTAACATTCAGATCTTTTTGTCTTAACGTTGCTGTACCTGTGAGCTATCAACAGTTTGTTTCCCCAAATTTAGCAAAAGCAATAATCTCTGCTAAAATTTAAAAAAATGGGGTACTTCCGACAGTCTGAAAATTTATTAGTATAATAAATAAAATTCATGTAGGTATATGAAGAACAGCTCACCTGAAGTCAAAAGTTCGGATAGACCCATCACTTGTTGCTGACCTTGATTGATGTTTTGTTGATAACGTTTCGATACAATAGGTGAAGCAACTTGAAAGTAAAATAAATAATAAGTATTAACAAAAATGATCAGTATTATTGTTAAAAGGTTACAATTATAGTTATCTTTAATGTTTTATGGGGAAATTCAAATGGAAAATAAATGAAAGTAATGATGATACCTTATCTGAAGACACAATTTATTTTACTTTATTTAAGTTTTCAATCTTCTATTTTATTGCACTTTATTTTTATAATGTTAACGTTCCGACAAAATAGTAAAGTGCTAATGAGGTACTCATAGTATGATATAGGTCAGTATTATACGTAGATTAATTATAATAGAATGTAATAACATGCAATGAAGCAATTAAAAAAAGTGAGATTATATATAGTAAGCTAAAATTTAAATTAGTTACAATGAAATGATAAATATATTATATATAGTAAGGCGGTAAAACACATTTGATAAAATTATATTGTTGTATAGGAAAACGATGTATTTATGTATTTGACTTACTTGCTTGTTTGTGTTGAGTTCCTCGATGAGTAATCACTTTTGTATTATAGCAATTTTAAATTTAAATTTAGAAATGGCACTTAAACAACTCTGGCTCAGGCTAGAACAAAGGAAGGTAGAGGGTCCTCGTAGGTAGTCGGGTAGGGACAATTTTAAAGGTACTATTCCGGCATTTGCCTGGCGTGATTAAGGAAAACACATCTTGGAAACACCTCAGTCTTTTTTTATAAGAGTTGCATGGAGTATGTTTCCCGGTACTGATTTTTCAAAGAGTAATGAACATTAAAATATTTTAGATATACATTTAGAAGAGAAAGCGATAACTAAGGAAGAAATAATAGAGAATAAAGTAGGTAAATACTAAAGAACTAAGTAGCAATATGTTAGCATTTGAACAGGAACTTAGTGGTTACATACTCTATTTTCTTTAATAGATATGTTTTAGTTATAATTTTTCTTGAAAATTCGTGTTTTCAAGATAGTTTAGTGTCCATGCACTTCTGAGGAAAATATAAAATATGATTACGTGAAACGTTGGCACATACCACGCTTATAATATAAAAGTGATGATTAAACTCAAGAGATTACGTGAATACAAACATGTAAGTAAGTAAAATATTTATAAGTAACTTCTGTGCCTAACGAAAATATTGCTGCAATTCTTACTTTAACACTATTCGTGTTTATTGTATATATGTATATATATAGTAAATTTATGATAAAAAGTCAGGTATTTACTTATATCTTATTTGTTCCATATTAAAACACACACAAACACAAATATTTGTGTTTGTGTGTTCTAATACGAAACAAATAAACTGTAAGTAAATTTCTAAATTTCTTATTTCCTCAAATTTACCTTAAATTGCCCTTAAGTCTTTCTTTTGTGTTTTATATCAGGGCAGACATTTTCTTCCAAGTCGTTAGTCCGAGGAAGGGAAACTTCGGCCTGACTGTAGATGTACCCCACTAGTAATATGTGGTAGACTTGGCTGTGATATGAATAAGACAGAGAACACATCCAGAAAGAGACGTTGTAGCTCTAACTGCTTCAAGGGTTACACTTGTTCAATCCTGATAGTTTTTCTTACTTACTTACTTACTTACTCTATGGTTCACGAAACTAGTAACTTCATCGCCGCAGTAACCAACGCTCGCCATAAAATTCTATTCTGGGGATGATCAAGCCAGTTTTCATCACTTACACCTACATCATATTGTCTTCCCAACGGTCTGTTTCCCCTCCCGGCTTTCCAACCAAGATGGAATATGAACTTCGTTTTTCCCCTATCCGAGCTACATGGCCTACCCATCTTAGTCGTCGCGATTTCATTATTCTAACAATGTAGGGTGATTCGTACAGTCTGTGACGTTCTTCATTATATAGTCTCCTCCATTCCCCAGTCATCTAGTCCCGTTTTGGCCCGTATATCTTTCCCAAAACCTTATTTTCAAACACTCGTAACTTATGTTCATCTGTTAGGGTTGTACTCCAACTTTTGCAACCGTTAAGCATTACCGGCAGAATAATCGTTCTATCTATTTTCAATTTCAACTTTCTTGATATTAATCGCAAGGTTAGGCTTTTCTGGACTGAGTAAAAACATGTATTACCCGATACTGAGCGACTTTTTATTTCTTCCGTTACCTCGTTTTTGCTTATTACATATGCTCCCAAGTATTTAAATTTGTTTACTTTCTCTATGTTCTCATTCTTAATTGTTACGTATCTTTTTTCCATTATTCCCTGTGTTTCGGCTTGTTACCAAGCATTTTGTTTTCCCTTTGTTTACTTGTAGACCTATCTCATCGCACGCTTCTACTAAGACATCCGTGTTAGTTTGTAGTGCATCTATATCTTCCCCTATTAAATATACATCATCCGCGTACACGAACTGTTGAATCAAACCATTCAACATTAGACCCTTTTTTTTCCCTCTTTTATTTTTAAAATCGCATATTCTAAAGGGTGTGTTACGAATACTGTTTGTTATGGTGTGAAAATTTAAATCCATCTGAGAGCAAGGTGTCGACGTGAGTTCCTTAGTTAATTAGAAATTGCATCTTATTAGTAGCCTTAAATCGACGCGATTTTACATGGCTAATATATTTGACTCATAAGAAGTAATCTTGGAATATCTAAAAATCTAAATTAATATACGTTAGTGCCATTAATTGCTTATTTCGGGATATAAATCTTCTTCATTCATTTCAAAAGTTTCTGCACGATGACTATGTCCTTTAACTAAGCAAACTAGCCGTACCAATGAATGTATTGTTTAGTATTAATTATTGCCTTTTATGACACAGTTTGTAACACATCGGACATTACTTCAAAATTTAATTTTAAATAATATTTAGAATAAATACAGGTATTCCGCCAAAATTTTGCAAGTATTATTTTGCGACTATATGTTTTGGAGTAATCTTACCACTTCCTGACACCGAATGAGGACCTGTTGCCAAATGAGCATGGTAAACTTTGGCTGGAAAGAAAAGAAAGAGTTCAGATAGAAAGAGGAAAACATTTAGAAAGTGCATGATTTATAAATTTATGTTGCTAAAATGTTCACGTATCACGTTTTCGCAGAAAATGTTTTGAATCATTAAAAAAAAAAAAAAAACTCATTGTGTTGATAATTTTAATGTATTTATATAATCAACTATAGAAATATGTCTTCATGTAAGATTCACCGTAATAATTTAAATTTCAATTGGTTGAAATGGTGATCTGAATCTTGCATATATTATTCCCATTTTCATGTGAAATACTTGTCCAGGTCTTGGAATATGAAAAATATCTATTCTCATTGTGATCACAAAAATATCCAAGTTATCTTTCATAAAAGAAAGTGAAAAGAATAGAACTTACTAATGACACACCCACAATAGTGAAAATTTTTAGATATTTCGTTCAGTAAAATACAGAATATATTCTTTTCGGAGCCTCTTACGGAATCGTAGTAACCTGCACACTTTCTTCGCCATTTGATATTTTCTTCGCCTCTATTAGTTATTTTCCCTCCTCCATAATCTGGTCACTGTTACCTGGCGTAAGTTGGTAAGATGGCCGCTCCCTAGAACCACTCCTATGTGCTCTCCTATTATGTGAACACGCCTTTGTCGAAACGTTTCCGTATTTCCTTTATATTTGTGAGCCTTTGTATTCTGAGACATAAATGCCTTTCATTATACCTTGGTTTACTATCATATATATATATATATATATATATATATATATATATACAGGGATTGGGCAAAAAACTCTAAAACGTTTGAAAAAGTGTGAAAATCATACCTATGCACGTAGGCACAAGTTCAAACCCCGTAGTGGTCGAACACATGAAGTGGTTCAGAATCCAACTAATCAGACAACTGTAGGGCACGTCTTTCCAAGCCCATCTGGCAGTCGCAGATGTCAACAGCGACTACCAACAACTGCATTTAGAAAAAATATATATAACAACCCAACAACAAATAAAGTGCAAACTGTAGATGCATACACAACAATAGCAACGGAGTATTATTATTATTATTATTAATAATAATAATAATCGCAGCACAACAGCTGCACGAAATCTCAGGCCACACGAGCACAAAATACTGTCCCCAACTCCATATTTGGGAAACGAACCCAGTACCAACATATTCTATTTGAAATTATTCAAATATATACATTTATAATTAAGGACCGCAGGCGAAAGATTCCAAACACAGGGAACATAATTATACTTGATAAACAATGTGCCTCATCAAAAAGGATGCAAATATGCACATATACCCACTAGAGGTAGTGCTTCGCCACATAAATAAGACCCAAACAGAGGAACGTTATGTGATGGCTCCGAGAGTTCGGGCTTCAAGCCTCGCTTCCAGACTAAATACCTAGTATGGTGTGGGGCCTCCTTTTGCGTCCAAAACAGTTTGGATCCGACGTAGAATGGACGTATACAGCTCCTGAATCGTGGTGTGTGGAATGTTGTACCATTCTACCTCCAAAACATGCTCCAGTTCCTTAAGGGATGATGGTGGAGGGTAATGAGACCAAACACGCCTTTCTAACACAGACCACAATGGCTCAATGATGTTCAGATCTGGTGATTGTGGGACCCAGGGGAGGTGTGATAGCTCCTGGTCATGCTCCTCAACCATGATTGCACCGTTTTTGCAGCGTGACAGGGTGCCAAATCATCTTGGTAGATGCCATCACCATCCGGGAACAATATGTGGGCCATGGGTAGAACCTGGTCCCCCAAAATGGCCTCATACGCCTTAGCATTCATCATTCCATGCAGGGCTATGATGGGACCTGCAGGAAACCACGATATCACTGCCCATACTGTAACAGAACCTCCCCCATGCTTTACAGTTGGGCGCAGACAGTCTGGATCATAGGCCTGCGACGGTGTTCTCCATACGTAAACACGACCGGTTGTTGGAAACAAGGTGTAGGTCGATTCATCGGAATACATTACGTCTTTCCACTGATCAAGCGTCCACTCCTTGTGGTCCTTGCACCACTGGATACGCCGCTTCGCATTTACTGCTGTCACCAGAAGTTTGGAGATCGCGGCCCTGCCATCAATTTTCATTTTATGAAGTTCCCGTCGCACTGGTTTTGATGAAACCGGGTTCTGTAGGCCGGAATTGAGTTCAGACGTAATTTTCATTGCAGTGGTCTGCTTTTTAGCTGCTACAATCCGTTTTAATGCCCTCCTGTCCCTATCGGACAGGATTGTCTTTCGACCACTGCTGTGCTTTGCAGACGTTGTTTGCCCATGCATTGTGTATGACCTCGTGACATTGGACACAGTGCCTGTCGATACCCTCACAATGGTCGCCACTGTTGTCACTGAAGCTCTAACCAGACGGGCACCAACGATCATGCCTCTTTGGAAGTCTGTCAGGTCGCCCATTTTACCGCACCACTTGCACACCACGACACTCACAGGTGCACTAGGTACTGCTGACGGAAGAGGAAGGTCCACATGACACATTGAAAACAAAACACGATCGGCAACCGCAACACGTGGTGTACAGTGGCGGGCCACACTTACGTGTCCTGTATGACGTGTTTTTAGATTTTTTGTCCAACCCCTGTATATAAATATAATCTAACAACAAGATAAACGATCAGGATATTAAAATCTGAAAGAAAAAGATGTTGAATGATAAGGATCTATCCTTACAGAACTTGTTGGAAAATAGTCTAATATTATTTTGAGTACGACACATGCAGTAAGCGTATACTAGATGCTAATCTTCTTGTTAATCATCAAAAGTGACTTTATGACGTCACATTCGTACTACACAACATTTGACTTGCGTTAAGGTGAATGTGCTGTAAATCCGAGTAACTCAAGTTTTCAGCTACCTTTACGAAAAAAAGAAGCTCCATGGAGAAACCGAAATGTCATAGATCTTTTTGTATGTGTTCTAAGTGAGTTTAATTCTTTGCATTTATTACTTATTTTATTATTATTTAAAAACCTTGTAAGCTTATTTTTTAGTTAATGTATGAGGATATTTCTGGTACACAATTATATGTATTTTATTTAGCACAATCTTACCTTAGCTTAGAATGGAAATGTTGGGTAAATGTGCTTTGAAAAATCCTTATTTCCTCTGTTCGTTTCATGTTTACCTCAAAAGAATAAGTAAAATTTGTTTCATCTTTTACAATAGAATTATGAATAAAATATAACATACCAATATCATAGTCTTCATATTCTGGTTCTTCATACTGTTCCGTCTTCTCTTCCGCTGTAGAAATAAATACACACATTTATTAATATATTTGATCTTGAATAATTATATCTCTTTTACCTAACTCACAACACACTCAATTAGAAAAATTAAGAGATGCTGTATTTTGATAATTATAAATTTAAAGTATCAATCTTTATATAAATTAAATTTAAAGTTTGTAGGTATGTTCTTTTACAAATCTACATGCCTGCATTAATTTCCGTCAAATTTTGCATATGTGTTTCTTAGGTACTAGGCAAGGTCATGGACGTATTCAAAGTCGCTACAGTCGTCAGTGTTGCCAACAAGTTTTTAAAAACGATCCTATTGGTCCGTGCTGTGAAAATATTTTATTCACCTCGCACTAACGGGCGGGTACATCAGTTAATAAAAAATAAATCGGTAATCCTACCTATCTAGTATTTTGGTTAAATGTATAATCAATGATCTTCAGAGTTGGATCAAAATGAACTGATCACTACTTACATCTTTTAATTCTAAACTGATCTAGAATTGAAAGCGACATCAAGATCATCAAGGGGTATCCCAGACAGTTCCTGTGGTAAACAACATTCAATTTCTCATTTAAAATATGAAGGAAATAGTATTTGATGGTGTTAACTTTGTAACCGAAAGGTCAAACTGATCTCGGCATACCCTGCGTTGCCCGCATTCATTCAGAAAACGAATTGAACGACACTAAGATTACGGGAGTACCGCTTACGATTCCATGACAACCAACACTTATATATATATATGACACGTCTGGTTGGTGTGGGAGCAGTAGACCAACTCCTCCCTTCGGGGAAAGGCCTCATCCGCTACTGGATTGAATATGGCTGTGATTTATTATATATATATATATATATATATATATATATA
>JAGDQP010068406.1:0-11025 GCA_022664845.1 Lepisma saccharinum
TCGTATATTTTTAATAGCAACTTCCATACAAATGATAGCTTTTTCTACAACGTTACACCCTAATGAATACCACGAAGTAATTCTGCAACAAATTGGAGCTACTTTAACAAATAAGGGGCTGGCAGTAAATAACACACGAACTAAGAGAAACTTTCTCTCCTTCTTGTTAGGTATAGGATCGTTTGGTTTATCCTTGACTAATATGTTTCAACAACGACATTTAGCTTCATCAGTAGAGCAACTGAGACAGCACGAAAATTTACTGACCTCAGAAATAAATAATATGAAAGAGAGCTTTACTCAAGAGATTAGAATTATCAAAAACGTAGTTCTTCAAATCAAAAATACATTCCTAGGCATGCAAACGCATATATTGAAATCATTTTGTGCTCTCGCTCAGGAAACATGTAAACTATCCGCTTTATATGGCCATTACTTAGCACAGAGTGAAATTAAGCAATTTATGTCACACATTTCGACTAACAAACTTTCTCCCCAAATTCTAGCAGAAAATCACGCTTTGAAACTCGTTTCTGAACACGAACTCCTTAGAGACACTATCTAAAAGTATGACTTAGGCCTTTTATATACTGTTTCCAAAACATTTCTTGTTTCCTTCAATTTTCAGACTAGGAACGTAGACCTATTACTTCAAGTTCCACTGATAAAAACCAATTCCATGTCTACTCTTTTGGAAGTTATCAATTTAGGATTTCTATATCATAAAGTTCAAACAACCATTTCTTTGCCTCGCTTTGTATTTACGTCCGGTAACGAATTTCTCGAAATTGAGGAACAATTTTGTTCATTTGAAAATTATTTATACGTATGCAAACCTCATAGTTTTAGGAACTCACAACAAGCGAGATGCATAACTGAGTTAATATACAATCACACGTTTTCCACGTGTCAACTTCAAACTTTTGATTCCAATACCAATTATATTTATCGTTATACGGATACGGGCCTATTACTCTCTTCTTTAGTGCCCTTTCACAGAACATATAAATCCGAGACAGGAATATCCCACAGCAAACCTTACAAAAATACTAATAATGCCTCATTATTCTTCCACTATAACGAGTTCGAACACATCATTTTTAAAGACATGATCCTACCTTCGAAAATGCAAATTCAAACAGCTACACACCACTTAGTTTTAAATAATACAGAACTACTTCCCATATTGGTTGAAAATTCTACTATACGCCAGTTAGATAAATTAACAGAACAATTAAATTCAATTAAGATGCAAGGTAAACAAATTCAACCTATCGAATTCGATATTTCTTATACCAACATTTTCATAATTATATTTGTAGTAATATTATTTTTGGTAATAGCCATAACTTTAGGATATGTATTTTACGTTACATCTAAAAGAATTAAAATCTTAGAAGAGGCCAGACACTAAGTTTGTTTCATTATGTTCTCTATTTCCAGAGAGACATGTTAAGAACAGCCTTGATAGTTATGTCCTTGAGTATAACGGGCCTCACATTAATCATTTTGGCATATATTATTGCCAAACTATGTAGCTATAAGAATACAAATAATAATACTAGGCGATCTCGAAATAAGCAATCATCTTCTACCCATAATTCCATTTCTCTACCTTCTATTCAATACATTTCTAAGCCATACTATTGCAATGTTCCACCTTCTCCTTTCTTAAACCAGGGACACGAGTATGAGATACCTCTTTCCTGCTATGACATATCTCAAACTTCTCAAACAACTTTTACCTCCACGCCAATTGTACCACTCTCGCCACCACCGCAAACTCCAGTTTCTAAAAAGGAAATTAGCAAAGTCACAAAGAACCAACCTATAAAACCTCCAACACCTTATATCTTTTCTATAGAGGACATGTCCCCTCACGAGTTCCTTTCTTATCTCGTATAAACAAAGCGCCAAGGCCTCCTTCTCTAAATCTCACCGGACTAACACAAAAGCTTACAACAAAGCGCATCCAGAACAACACATCAACAGACGGCGGCGAAGCATCCTCAATAACCCAGGCGGCAACAAGAACCCAAAGTGGACTTCCAGGACCTAGGAGACAACAGGAGTACCTAATTCCCCAAGAAAAGTGCTAGTGCAACAAGGATCCCTTGAATGGAACCCGACACGAACAAATGCACACCTAGTGACAGCATATACATATGCTGCCCCCTTTTTTTCCCTTCCCCCAGTGTGGTGTTTAAGTGAAATATTTATGATGGTTATTTTTATATATAAACATTTAGTGTTAAAGTGATACAGTGACAGTGTTTTTTTCCCCTCGATTTAACATGATATACATGTATTGACGGTAATGGGCAAAATCTGGACAATCTGGTTAATGGATATATATATATATACAGAAAACATAGGTGAAGGACGAATTTTCACATATAAACAATATTTATACGAAAATTCTTAAATTCGGTGGGGGGTATGTAAGGGATACCTATCGATCCCAGGATTATGTCTCGGGATCACAGAGGGTCTCGTCAAAGATCAGCAGAACCAGAATTACAAAATTGTAACAAACAAACAATGCTTATAAGACACTGCTTACTCATGAACAAGTTAAATAAAAAAAACAAACATACGTAACTTGTTATGTACAAGAAATAATGAAGTGTCAGTCAATATTTATGTTAATAGCGCAGAAACTTTTCCGGGCTGTATGAATGGAAAACAGGAACCTCAGACTGTGCGGACCAGCAACTCCCCAAGAGAAATGCTGACCCACACAGTTGTTTAGGCTCCTCAGCTCCCTAGAAGGGGAAAGTTAGATTCAATATATAGAAGAGAACTTTTACCAACAACACAGAAGAAGAGTGATATAGCTATAGTACCTACACTCTTCCAGGGCAGTCATAGGAGTTGACTTTCAAAGACATACGGATACAAGAGTCCTTTCATACAGTCCGGTGAGTAGAATGGCGCAAGTTTTATTTTGTACAACATCTTTCTAGAATGAAAGCAAACTATCTGAAACCTACTTGTATTATCAATGACTACATCCTTTCCCAGTACCTAAATCGCCTGAGCCCGTCAGAGGGGGAAGGCAAACGATACGAACAAAGATTTTCTCAACTACAAAGGAAACAATCACGTAATACTAGTGTTCAATTGCTGTAATAGCTTGGGAAAAATGAGTAATTCAAAATCCAGCTTTGACGATGAATCAAAGAGATGTTATTTGAATATTTTGCACTTATTTTCCTCTCAGGTTTCGACCCTCATGTTACCAACAGAATTGAATTAAATCTAGTACAAAATCCCTCAGTACAATTTCCATTTGAATAATAAAATATCAACTTTAATTGAAAATGTTTGAAAATACTACACAAACAATCCGTAATTTAGATTGTTTATGTAGTATTGCAAAATGTTGTTTGCAGTATTGTTGTTTGTAGTATTGCAATTGTTTGTGTATGGCAAAATTTTAACCTATTTCACTCATAATGATTAAGTGTTCGTTGTAGTACCTATTAATGATACTTTTCTGAAGCTGCTACATTTGATAGAGGTGGCTACGGGATTTTTATGAGGGCTGAGGTGAACGTGTGTTTGTTAGGTGTACGATAATAGACTGAAAAGTAAGCCATCAATTTTTCCTCCGAAACTTGGCGAATCGCCTACTGTTACTCGGGGTCGTACTAAAAATCCATGATCACCTGTGCTGACGCAACATAACAAATCTGGCTCACCCTGAAGGTGGTCAAGAAGACCACGATAAACATCTACCAAACAGGCCTGCTGAATGAAGAAGTTCTTCAGTACCATCTTGGAGCACACATTTCTAGTCTTCAAATCTTGAGTCAAAATTTGATGCACTGTAAACTCGTTCATATTTAACACACTACTAAGCATTTTCAACCTCATTTGCCGATCATACATCACAAGACTCTGTCTACATTTCCGTTCGTTCGTGGTGTTGCAGATCTTCCCGAACGACCTTCATCTTTCACTTCTTCTCGGCCTTCAGGAAAGAACTTGTGCAATCAGAACACTCATGTTTTGGATACGGAATGTTCTCCATAAACCCTTTTTTAACTTACCATAAGTAACAGTAGCCGATTCGCCAAGTTTCACAATATGGAACAATGTTGCATCAATTTTTTACGGTCTATTATCGTAACGCGCATAACAAACACACATTCACCTCAGCCCCTCGCATGAATCGCGCAGTCACATTATGAACGTTAAACTGGCACTGCGTATCCAGAAGGAATTCAGCCCCTTCCACTCCGAATGGGTTGGCAGTAGAGTTCCAGTGCGCAATGTTGCTAGTCTCGTTACTTTTCTAGTGCACCTCGTACTTCTCCAATTCCTTTGTGTCTTTCTTGCTTTTTCACTATTTTTGTTTTTGTTTTTTGCCGAGGAACCCACACGTTTTCCTGTTGCTACTCACCGTTGTGTATAGTTCCGACTATATGTTCACGCGTTCCCTTTAAACCCTCTAAAGATTTAAAAAGCCCCAGAACATTTATTCTGAAAGAAACACTGTTGTTAATGTTATTCGGAATGTGGACTGTTGAACATGCCAGCGTTTATTTGGTCCTGAATAATCAACTAATATTTTTCTCACAGTTCCTAGAAAATTTAGTTTCTGGCACTTTCAATCCTCTACTATTAGAGTCCTCAAATTATTTTCTTACCCTTTCTTGAAGATCTGTAACATTCGTGTTTCCAACCATTTCATCATTTTCATATTGAACAATGGATTTCAAGGTCTTTGCACTCACATGAGCAACTTCTCGAAAGAACTCCTTCAAATACTTCTGCTTCTTCTTTTCTACATCCCCATAAACACTAACAAAGAAAAAGAGAATGACAGAAAAATTCTAAATAGAAAAAAGATTGTGGATTAATTGGATGGATGTTAAATGCTAGAAAGCTTCAATATAGTCACTAAAAATCTCACAAAGAGTAGCAAAAATTACAAAAGGATTAAAACACAAAATAAATTAATCATACAAATCTTTGACGTTAAATTTCTCAAAAATACAGAAAGTACTATTTCTTCAAATTCCGTTTTAATAAATAGAGGGTCCGTCCGGAAAGAAGTCGAACTGAATTTTTCCCGCCACAACGGGGTGAAGAAGGGGGATCTTACTGCGCTGGTTGGGTGGTGGGGGTACTTAGCTACCAGTCGCCAGTCATCTACAAGCCTTCCCGGAGTGTAGATCGAGTTGAAGGTAAACCCCTGTCAAGTTTCCGTGTCACGCTCCACAATTAATCGTTTGTTAGAGCATCGGTAAGCGGTGAAGTTTTGCGTCAAACTGGGTAAAACTGCGAGTGAGACCCATGACATGATCAAGACTGCGTATGGGAGTGATGTCATGGGTCGATCAAATGTTTTTGCGTGGCACAAATTGTTTCGGGAGGGAAGAGAGAAATCGATGTTGATATTTTTTTGACGGCAAAGGAGTGGTTCACAGAGAGTTTGTACCGCCTGGTCAGACTGTGAATGCTGCATTTTACGTGGCAGTACTTGAAAGACTCAGAAAACGAGTCGCCCGCGCCCGTCCAGCAATCGCCGGTTCATGGAAGCTCCATCACGACAATGCGCAGAGCTGTCATGGACTTCCTGACCAAACATGGCATCACACAGCTTCCCCACCCACCCTACAGCCCAGGTCTCGCTCCCCCAGACTTATTCCTCTTCCCCCGACTGAAACGGGTCATGAAAGGACGGCAGTCACGGCACCACGGCTCTTTCCAGGCCATTCAAGAGGCCGTATCGAGGGAGCTGAAGAGCATTCCAGTTTCTGCGTTCCAGGGAGTCTTCAGTGATTGGCAGAGTAGCTGGCAATGCTGTGTTGATGCAGAAGGGGAATGTTTTGAAAACTATTAAATCGATGTGTCAAAATTGTCAATAAATGGGTTTACGAAACTTCAGTCCTACTACTTTCCGGACGGACCTTGTATATCACATGACGAGGCTGATCCACCAAAATATCTTTATTTGGAAGAACTGTTCGTTTTAACGCAAAGTGATCATAAATAACCACATGAATTTATTGCAGCAAAGAATTCCGCGTTTTACTGCTTAAGTGTGTTTCCATTTGTCTCATTCCACAAGAGTGAAAGCTGGTCAGATCAGCTTCGTCCACACCCTGGCATTCAAATTACACGCTGTCTGTCTGGCAGCACATGTAAACAGTCCCCGGGCTGGGTACCGCGTCACTTGTTTTTTTATTAAAATAACGTTAGAGCAGACTTGAGTTCCGTGTCTGAATGCATTTGAGTGGTGTAGGAGAAACAAAAGTCAATCACAAGTTTTCCAGGGGAAGAAAACAAACCTTGAATTACTAGTGCTGAGATACTCCTTTGTAAGTTTCTTTAATCGTCAATAGCTTCGAACTTACTTAATTTTGTTCTCCTTCACAACTTACCAGGTTCAACATACCAATGAAGGCAATGTAGTGACATAATATAATTTTCTGGATGGCGTTGCCACATTATCACCCGTAATCTTTATTTGAAAAACTACATGTTACCTTTCCTTCACAACTTAATTTAATTATATTGGTTTACTTACTGGATTTTAAAATATTATTTTAACAGGCGACAAATATGTACCAAATGTAAAGTGAAATATTGCCCAATGAAAATATTGAACCGCAACGAGCTGCTTGGAGACCAGATCTTGACGTATCATTAATTTCAATGTATTTTCCAAGTCGCTTTATTTAAATTTGGTACTTATAATGATAAAAAGTTATTTTCTGTTCTAACGAACCCGCACATTAATGCAAAATATTCCTTGAAAACATGATAATTACATTGTTTTCTGTAGTTCAAATTGTTCGTGGTGACCTCAAATCTTGCAACGTTAACTTAACTCATACAATGATGAAATTTTCACACCGACGTAAGTCAGGTGGCAATACGATATCCCATTGTTACTTTGATATGTTTCTACACATTTATATATTTTAAAAACATACTATAATTTTTCTTTTGATACAGACTTCTTTATTCTAATATAAATACTGACTTGCAATGATCTGTCGTTTGACTGGTTGCAGAATACTTTAGGATTTGGGTCACACAAACACTGAAACCACCAGAAAAATAATAATATAAAACTTTAAAAAACATACTTTTCTGAAAGCATTCGTACTAAAACGTAAAAAAAAATGTTTATGTATGACTAAAAAGAAAATCATGAGGCGCGCCAATGCAATAATTTAGAAAAAGACTGTATATGAGAACGCGCCAATTCAAGAATCTGTAAAGTGCCTATATGAGAGAGCGCTTCATGCTTTTCTTTCTAGTCATACATAAACAATTTTTTTTTTTTACTTTTTAGTACGTATGGTTTAAGAAAAGTATGTCTTTAAAAGTTTTTATTATTATTTCTTTTATATATCACCCTGTATTACCGTTAAAATAATACCATTTAATTCAGAACCCAGTTTAACAGAACCCTAGAACCAGTTCTTAGAAGGTCACCAGCTCGTTAATAACGATTCAATCAACTACTATTTAATTAATAATTATCCACTTACTCTTTAATTACACTTTTATAGCTTCGCGAGAGAACGTTCGGTGGGCAGAGGGTAATGGCAGGCAGAGGAATCTTCCACTCGTTGTAATTCCTTTCTATGGTGACAACTACTGGACTGTCCTGGAACTTTCTCCATGACTCGTAAATAAGGACACAGGTTATCAATATTGCAGCCACAAATACACTAATCCACAGAAATCTGAAAATACAGGAGAAAAAGTTATGGCATAACTTGTGTAGTAAGTAAATACCCTAGTACCGAGGAAAGTTATTGGCGTAGCTAGAATTTTTTCTGGGAGAGGGGCAGGTCCTCTCAATGAGAAAGCTGGAAATCCGCGATGTGAAAATTCCATATTTGACTCGTCATAATTTCATATTTCGTGCTTCTTTCCTCATTTTCTAGGACAGCCAAAAGGGATATTATCCTGATTAAATTGTTATTTATCTTATATTTCAACAGCTATCCTTCGCTTAGTTTCTTCCTTTGCGTACCGTAACTTTGGAATGAATAGTAAAATTTTCACACTTATTTATGAGAAATCATTGTTGAATTAGTCGTAGAGACATGATTTATGTCTGTTCATTACATATTTCCCAGAAAAGTAATGCAGGTCTGAGATGGAGCGCTCTCAGGTTTGCCCAGATCTAATTCTTGATGTCCTCCATTTTCTTCTAGTTCTTTTGTCTGAATTTCATTTGAGCCAACCTCTACTGTTAATGAAGTTTTGGCGATGTAATCATTCTGGGTAGAATGAATGAAAAGAAGCAAACCCTTTCCTTGAAAATTTTGAAGTAAATGCTTCAAAGTTAATGCATAAAAGGTGAAGTAAAAGCTCGTGCTCAATAATGGACGTGAAGGCTTTGGTTCGGTTACTTCTGACCGGTATATGTAGATTCTTTCTATTTTCTAACCTAACCCTCACAATATTTAGCATAACAATAGGTTGGCTCATATGGCAATCTTTGTCCTCTCTTTATAACAAAGACTAACAATTTTTATGTATTTATGTCCTTTGCCGATCCACGGCTAAGGTAGGGGAAATGGTTAGTCGCAAATATTACTAACATGTTTAAAGATTATCTTTAAAATATTTAATAGAAATATAAGCACATTTGTTAAATACGTGTTACTACCGATGTTACCTCCGGTGAAAATCGATCGGAGGGCCATCGGATCGAAGGTTCCAGGTTCGAGTCCCGGCAGGGGTGTGGATTTTAACAGCTAAAGGCGAATCATGACGGGCTGAAGTCCAAAGTTACTAGACTGGCCCATATAAACATGAAGTTTAAAGTTCATCTTTAGGGCGTGTATTTTTGGAGCAAATGAGAAATCAGTGTGTGAACTGATGGGTGAAATTTCCGTAATCTGCTCAAGAAATAGCACAAGCAAAAACTTAATGGTGCATATTGTATAGTCTTGCTTGCTGCATTGGTGTATGAATTACGTAGAGACGCAGAAAGTTCTACTCCGCGATGCCGAGTATATCAATAGAAAAGATTTCCGAGCATAAATATGCAAGCAGCATGCAACGCAAGCGAAATATTTACAAGTGTTGATGCTAGCTGACCTGTCCAGGATAAATGAATATGAAAGAATATCACATTTCGCAACAAAATACGTTATTTTCGTAATTGTTTAGAAGGATATGGGATTTATAGTTGGTGAAGGATATGAGACTGGGCTTTGGTTCATGATTCTTGATGCAATAGAAAATAATCACAGGATTTACATGAGTTCTGAAAAGGAACCGATAACCAGAATTGAAGCGTTTGCTTCTGGTACTGAGAAAAGCATGAAGGAAAGGTCCAGTCCAATTTAAGCACATGCTTTCCTTTCGATCCCTTGTTTCTGAGCAAATGCTTTTCCTTCATGATCATACTTCAAGCATTTACTTCTGTTTTATTCATCCCCCTCCCCCTTTGTGCTGTGGTACTTCCTGCAGTAGCACTATTGTTAATTTTCTCATCGGGACGAGAATTTGAAAAATGATCTTATAGCTTTAAACTTGTCCATCCTCTCCCCTCACCGACACATAAAGCGAAAGATTAAAAATATTGGTACTGCTTCCATATTTGCTGCCAAACTTATTCACCTTTGTTTGACATAGAATTCTTATCTAAAATATTATTTCCTCTTTCTTCTCCGGTTACACAGTTGCAAGAGGTATACTTTAGTTAAGTCTTTCACTATGTTTAGTCACGATGCAAAATTATATTTATAGGTAATATTCTAAATAAAAGAAAAGGACAATCAATCGTCTCACGCCAGATCTGGGAACTGCATATTGTAGTTATTTTCATTTATATTATTTACAATATACAAAATTTTGAGGACGGCAGTCAGTTTTCTAGAAGGGTACAAGTTATCTGGAGGGAGTGTTATGAGGTGAAAAATTTTCCGCATTCATAACTTCAATTACAATGTAATTAAAAAAGAATATAATCAAGTGTATTCTAAATTTTTGAGTATGAGTGTCTAGTGTGAATAGATGAGTGCTCTTGCGCAAGAGAATATCTATATGTATATCTCAATAAAAACAAACTATTATAAATTCTGAAACCTGTTAAAAATTTGGGTATGTGTCTTTTCTTATTTTCAGTATTCATAGTACAGCAGTGGAGAGCATCACTTGGTCTCGCATCCATATCATTCTCTGCTTTTCGAGCCAAAGGCCCCGAAGTTTGTCTTTTTCAAACACTTTAAGCTGATTGGCTGATTCTACTCGCGGGCATCACCTATGTATATGAGCCGTTGTAAGATGTCGCTGTAAATAATCCGTAGTCTCTTTTGTTGACCCCACAAGGTCTAGATATCGTCGTGAAATATACCCTGGTCCACGATCCATGTGATAGTCACAATGTTTTAAAAATAGTATACGCGTAGGTTCGTTTGTCGTGAGAGAAACGCTTACAGTTGAAGCCAGAAGAAGCTATACAACGCTCTGGAAGCATTGACACGACTAACACAAAACACGGTAAGTATCTCTACTGACCTCGTGAGCTAAGAATAACTGAATATGCTTGTTTAGAAATAATACAAAAAATCGGTAGGAAATGACTATAAATTATTATCACAAAAAGAATTAAACTGACGATAGAATAACTCTATCAGTAAAAGAATTGTGCATACTTCTGAATGTTGAAGGTTATAGAGACATTCTCCTATAGTAAATCTCTATTCTTAGCACTAAGATAGGCGACTTGAAATAGAGTAAGAAGATCATTCGGGAAGCTAATACTTAACCTAGATTCCAATTACAATATTCTCGAGAATGGTAATAAGGTCGCGACGCGAATAACGGTACAAAATATTGTATAAAGGCCACGGTCAGTTTGATTCAGGTTAGAGGTTAATTAACAAAAAGAGAGAATCTATTAGGTTCAAAATGAAATTCCATTACATTCAAACAAAATAAGGCCGCAAGACAGAGAATAATAATTCTACAGCCGCTTCTTTTTTTTAGTACTTTTTAATATATATATATATATATATATATATATATATATATATA
>JAGDQP010068407.1:0-10038 GCA_022664845.1 Lepisma saccharinum
TAACATTATTTACACCTGTAGGATTCAACATTATTTAAAAGACAAACAAATTCTACGTTTTTTCCAAGACGAAATTGTACCAATAACTGTATTGAACCTGATATTAATGTATATTTGGTTATGGACAATATGATTTTCTGAATACAACATTACATAGCTAATTTGGTATATACTGGTCAAAAATTAGGGAAACATGGCAGAAACAGATAAAGGCACAACGAAAATTATTGGAACAGTTGCAGGTGGAGGTTAGTTGTTCTCCTGCAACAGACAAAGCAGTCCCACATGGTCAGATGTATAAAGTAGACACGTAGAGTCTAACGACACATGCGCAGCAGGAAAGGACGCATGATAGGTAAAAGTACATGATCGATCGGATCGTACAAACGGATATGTACACAAAAGCAGCTTATTAATAGTACGGTGTATGGTCCCCGTGAACTGCTGACTCCGATCCAGGCCTATTTGCCATAAAAATAATGATGTTTTGGGTATCCGGGGGCACTCCACCAGGAATATTTAACTGTTGAACAGTTGTTCGATGTGCCGGCTTAGCTACTATACTTCTTCCCATAGCATCCCAGACGGGTTCTTTTGAATTGAGGAAACAGTGAGTACGTCGACCACATCAACTGCTACTTACCTGCCTTCTGAGGCATAACATCTACCTGCTGAGATCAGTGAAGACGGATATATCGTACATGAAAATAAAAGAAGAGCCAATTGGTGCTGCCACAGGGACAATATGAGGACATACCGCATTGCTGTCGTGCTACGATGGCGAATGACTTACAGCTATGTACGTCGCCTACTGACAACGATAGTACACACCACACATCCACTTCAACCATATTAGTATTTTCCCACTCCAGACTGAAGGGAGACACATTGGGGGGGGGCTTCCGAACTACACTAGGAAGGTCACCACTCGAGATGTGCCTCTGACCGCTTTGGAAAATGTTGTGTCTTCAATTAGACACATACTAACGTTCTCCGGGCATAGAGACATCCTTTATGTAGGTGAATGCAGATAGTATGAGTGGATATTCTGTATTCTGTGAGCAGTACGCAATGGTGGTCTGTCGACGTTTGGCTCATATTTCTACCTGTCGATAGCTCTAAGAACCAGTCATTGTGTGTGGTCTTTGCTCTTAGACGGTCCTGCTATGACCGTCACAGAACATCATCAGTTTGTTGAAATTGTCTCTTTAGGCAGAAAATGGCAATGAACGAAATTCCCATTGCCTTTGCAATGATTTGCTGTGGTTTCCAAGCTTTCAGCCTGCCTACATCTTTCCAGCAATACATTAATGTAAATCTTTTCGCTTTGACATTCTTCCTATTCAACACTTCCCTACACTGGCTCACAAGAATTATTTGTTTATTGCAGGCACACTTCTTATCAACTTTACAACACAGTGGTTCTGTGCCTTTTCACGTTTTGTGACCCATCGTCCCTTACAACAGCTATAGCTCTACTGTGCCCATGGTTGGGCCTGGGTCAGCTGTGTCTTCTACGGGAGAGTTACTTGCTTCTATTTGCAGCAACATTCGTTAGTAATCTTTTGGCTTCACATCGTTTCTGCATTCTTAATCTAAATTGTTTGACAAGTGTAAGTATCGAGTGTCTATTTAAACAATCACCAGTCGTTACGTAATTTAACGAGTGGGTTTGTTTGTTCCCAGCACATAAAGCTTCTTAAGAAGATAAAATTAAATTACTTACAGAAGTGACTACAAAATTTCTTCAGTGTAAGACAAATTAAAATAAGCAAGTTGTCTGTAGCCTTAGAGAAAGCAACAAATGGTTTCAATACAAGCATATAGAATGTGTCCCTAATGTTAAAGAAGTACCTGCATATCGGAAGGATGTGTCTTCTGGAGGGTGTATCTCCTGGGGTAATGGCTCTGGTACCAATTCCCTTACATAATAGCTTTTTACATCGAGACGTACAAATTCGTTACACTCTCTTACTAACTAACATGCTTGGATTTATTTGAGGGATAACGAAACAGGTTATACTCTTGTGGTAACCTTAGTGTACTCAGATCCTGCCTTTCCCTGCTGATGACTGGCATTTACAAAAATCTGCACTAACAACAACACCGGTGTGTCAATGGAACTCAAGTAGCGCAAGATTCACAATATGACGTAGAATCCCAGCCCTAAACATGACAAGTTAAAATATCACTTATCTACGTTGAAAAAATGATAATTCAGACGAGGCAGAGTTCATCGGCAGTCGAACCGGAAAAAGAAAATCATTTCGAATCTACTCAAAGGCTCTATGGCAAAAAGTCAATAAGTCACTACAGGCAATGTCTTGTATCACGGAGGCAGTTTGTTAGGTCTTCATATCTTGGACTTATCGTAACTGATCAGATGCCCTTCATCGGCTTAGTCCAAACTCACTGCTAAAGATTTACAATTTCCTGATTTCTGAAAAATATTGGATAAGTCCATAAATGTCTGAGACCAAAGTTTCGGGACGCGAAATAAATAAGTTCGAATACGCACTGACACGTAATTTATAACAGAGATAGACTGTCACTTTTGTATAACTGAATACGGCAGAACAGACAGATCAGAAATGGTCGATGGTTCAATTTTAGCTCGAGATGGATCTGAAGGAATATATATTTTATAGGAATTGTAAATTGAAATATTTGGTTGATAGGTAGTGCAGTCAGGGAAATGAACTCTGATGGAAATGAAGCAGAAGGAAGTTTCACCGAACGCGACTCATCCCGAAGGGTATGATTTTGATTTTGGTCACGTTCAATAATGTACAACTCAGCAATAAGTGGAAGTCAATTTTGGGATGGCATCAATAATCTTATATTGACGACAAATTGTCGTGAGATGGTAGCCATAATACTTCACTCACATGATGTGCAAGTTTTCTGGCATTCTCATGTAATATAAATCTATATACGGGATTGAATTGCTGTTGTTGGATCGAATGTTGTTATGTATTGATTTAATGTGTGGATGGATCATTGGGATTACTCACCGAATCGTCACTGCATGTGCAAGATATTAATTGCATTTGAGGAGTAGATGTTCGTTCTTGTGTGAAGGGATCCATTGCTCTGATATTTTATCTTGTGACACTAATTTTGGAGATGAAATTAGGAGTCGGAAGTTCTTTGACACCTGTATACCGTTGTCATCAGCTTTGCCTGAAATCATTTTACAAGCAATTATTGGCTACGGATTTGTTGCCCTTAAGGTATCTACTACAAAATATTAAAATCAAAATAAATATACAATTTAATTTAAATATAAGTTGGAACATATTTGAGCTCTTTTAAATAATGTGTGCCTCCACCAATGTCTCTCCAAAGTAAATCAAAATTTGAAAACATGCTGAGAAACGCTTTCCGTTATCCACTTAGGACTAAAACGCCACTTCTGACACTCTCCTCAAGGGTGTAGCTGGAGGTCAACTCAAACTTTTTAAATTGTAAAGTGGGTCATTAGTTTATTTATCGAAACGTCTGGATCAAAGAAAATTCTGACTAACAGCAGGATGGAAATATTTCCTCTAATCAAAATGGCAAAATGTAAAATTTAGAAAGTTATCATTTTGCTACTGATTGAAGAGTAAAAGGTGACAAAGCACTTTTCTAGAGAACTTATGATATGTGCTTTTATTAGACTTTAAAAGTTTCAATGTGCATTTACAAAATAGAAAGGGAAACCCCCGAGGTGATTAGGATGGGTTAACTGAAATAAGAATTAAAATTGTAAGAGGACTCTAGTGATATATCTGTAGAAAGGTCTTGATGGAAAAAAGGAAATTTTAAACCTGATTAGGGATCGCTATATTACGCCTCTTGAAAATAGCTAGACATCATTTTTATTTTTGTTTTCTCAGAAGGTTAAAGTCGAACAGAAGTATAAGTGTTGGTTCGACATGGAATTTGATGATTGTAATATCAAATTAGTAAAGAAATGAATTTTAGTAAAGTATAATTTCGTTTAAGATGAATTACCTCATATTGTTCCAATTATACCTGATGTCATATGATTTTCGTTATTGAACTATTTATCTTCGCTTTGTGATAGAGGAATTATTAAAGTATTGAATAACTGTAATGTACAAATATCTAAGTGTTATTGATATTAGGTCCGAAGAATTGAATACTGGAATAGGAAAGATGAAAGTGCCACAAATGAGAAAAGTGCGTATACGAAGCCCACGTTTAACCAGGGCTGCCCTCTTGATGCTTACACCGACCAGCCACCTTTGGATGCACCGTGCCCTAAGGAAACCTCACGAGTAAGACGTGCTTTATTTATATATATCGTAGCTTTAAGTAGCCTCTATTTGCTTGCCAAAGCAATTATTAATAATAAATACGAACACACAAAAGTATATTTTGAAAGAAATGCCCTTCTCCCGCCGGTATTCGAACCCGTGTTTTTACTTAGTAAGCCAACGTTTACTGTTGCACTAAGCTAGGGCCTGCCAAATACAAGTTTGATCGTTATATTTAGAGTGGATGGAGTCGGAACCTGTCAATATGACGTCGTAGGTGATAATAACTTGCAACCTTTTTACTATTTTCATGCTCAACTTTTGAGTGCGGAGCGTAACAATTTGTATGAAACTATTTTTGGTTTTGAAACGGTCTTGAAATTTATTTCATTTGTATTTATTTTCATTATGGTCATGCTGTTTAGGATATCGAGCTTCAAAGTAAAACGATTTTTACTGTGGCGATCTCAATGTCGTCAATACTCCTTGACTATAGTTTCCTTGACTTGACAATATGATTTACTGCTTCCACGCTGTGCAGGGAGAGGAGAGCCAAAGCTCTCACAGTGATTGCCAATATATTTTGTTCATAGCAGCTCCCCAGTTGCATCACGATGTTGGGTGCGCATCGTTCCAGCCAGAAAACACTAGGAAAATATCCTTTGCAGCTCCGGGAATCGAACCTGGGACCCCTCAATCCGTAGTCAGGCAGGCTAACGACTTTTCTCAAATCTTGTTTATTTATTTTCCTGTTACATTACAAATAGTTATTCGATTGTACCCATGTGTATGCGTTTATCTCTCTTATAGCATAGATTAAAACACACTCACAAACATCCATGTCCGAGGTGGGATTCAAACCCACGATCCTTGGGCCCACAGAGTACCGCATTAGACCTCTCGCCCACCTAGTCCATAATTATGAGTATATATACATAAATAAATCACAGCCATATTCAAACCAGTAGTGGATGAGGCCTCTCTCCTAAGGGAGTAGTTGGTCTACTGCTCCAACGCTGACCAGACGGATTGGGAGAGGAGAGCCGAAGCTCTCACTGCCATCGCCACTGTCTTTTATTCACAGCAGTTTCCCAATTATCTTCACGATGCTGGGTCAACACGGAAATGTTTTAGCCCCCAACGGGAATCGAACCCGGGACCGCTCATATATATGTATATACGCCGACCGTTCAGACAGGATTTTCAAGTTTCAGTAGGGGTGTTATTTCTTATACAGGTAATTGTAACTATCTTCCTCATTCCTTTCCTAGAAGCGTTACTGCCGAAAGATTTCATCACTCAGACATATAACTTGTTAAAAAACCCTTAGATGCTAGTAAATATTTAGAATTTTAAGGATATAAAATTTGTTAAAATAATTATCCGAACAAAAACACCAGAGGTGCAAAAAGTGGAGCCATGTTCTTTAGCCCTAAAAAGGTGTGAAATGGGAGACGGATGAGCCAAGTTCCTTGGTGACAGCATGTAACAGGAACAAAGGAACTTGGCGCGAGCTGGCAACAGCCTTAGGGTTGGTGACGGTGGACGTAGTGGGTTTTAGGATCCCCACCACCCGTATAGCTTGAGGATCATGAACCTTGCCACCTCGCGCCAAGTTCCTTTGTTCCTGTTACATGCTGTCACCAAGGAACTTGGCTCATCCGTCTCCCTTTTCACACCTTTTTAGGGCTAAAGAACTTGGCTCCACTTTTTGAACCTCTGGTGTTTTTGTTCGGATTTCAGACCTTTTTGTACGTGTATAATATGTATACTCGCTCGCTCGGCCTCGTTTAGGTCCTCGCCCCCCCGTAGATGGCTGCACCCCCAACTTCGATTTTTTTGGGGTACTTACGCCCCTTTATTGTAACCACTCTCCAGCACACTGTGCTTCCATGTTGCAGATTTTTCCCATACCCACCACCCGTGTGAATGAGATATTTATTGAAACATAGGGAAGCTTTGCCATATTTATTGTAACCTATTTGTGATGATACAGCAAATTTGCTTCCTGCTGGCGGCTCTAAAATACACCACCACCAACCCTAAGGCTCGAACATCATCTGGTGTTTTGCTCGGATTTCACAGCTTTTTATACGTGTATATATATATACTGGGTTCGCCTCGCTTGGTGTGCTGCCTCAGAATTCCGTGTGCTCCCAAACTTCAAAGTTTTAGGGCTACGCCCAATTTATTGTGATCAGACTTTCTGCGGACAGCGCTCCATGCTGTGCAGACCTTTTCCCATATCGCCTCGGGGGCTGCACGCTCATAGCGGTGATTTGATCCATTTATTGAAACATTTTCGTGATGGTACACCTTCATACCGAATTTCGATTCTCTAGCTTCAGCGGTTTGGAAAATGGTATTTGGACGGCTATGTTGAATAAAATAAAGCGATTTTTAAAAAGTTTTCTTACATTGCCGTTACCTACTCGTGATGGTACACCTTCATACCATATTTCGTTTCTATAGCTCGAATGGTGTGGAAGAAGTTTTTGTGTGGCCATTTTGATCCAAGTTAACAACAACTTTTTCAAAAATGTAAGTTATTCCTAAACTACTCTTCTTAATAAACTTTTATGGCAAATTTCGTATCCCTAGTTCAAACGTTCTGGAAAATGGATTATGAAGTCAGCCATTTTGGATTCAAAATGATGTCTTTGCAGATATTTTGTAATCTACTAGTGATGATATACCGTCATACTTCGAAATTTCGTATTTCAATTTTTAACATATTTTTTCTTACAGAACCACAAAATCGCTGATTTCGCAATAAACTCTTGTTCCTGTATAGCATGCTGACGTTTTGTGACACGTGGAACTCGGCTGCATGCACTGCCGTAAGTGTTGATACTCCCCTCGATTCGCTCGCGTCGCTGCGCCAAGAATCCCACGGCAGGCCGCGCAACGAACTTGAGGAGTTTGGAGGAACTGCGTCTTTTAATCACAACCAGAATCTGCAGTGCACTGCGCAACATGATGCAGATATTGCCTCATATTCCAGAGCGCTGCGTCCGAATGGGGAAACTTCCACATTCTACCTGTATAACTTGCTCCTGGTAGTGCTAACGTTTGTGGCGAGTAAAACTTGGTGGGACACGCAGGAGTATTGGAAGTTGGCGCAAGGAACTAGGCTCATCCATATTCCATTTCACTACTTTTTAAGGTTGAAGGAGTTGACTGGACAGTTTGCACCCCTGGTGCTTTTCCTCGTATTTCGCAGCTTTTTACACTTGTGTAATGTATATACTCGCTTCGCCTCATTGGGGCGCTGCCCCCAGAATTCCAAGATGGCCTCGCTGGGGCGCACCCCTTTATCGCAATCAGGCTTCAGATGGGAACTGTACCCTAGTAGGGGATACGAGCCGAATGTATTCTAACCTACTCGTAATGGTACACCTTCATACCAAATGTTTTTTTCCTAGCTTCAGTCGTCATGAAGTGGGGCTTAGGCGGGCATTTTGGATAAAAGATGGACACATTTTTAACGTTTTCTTATATTTTCGTGATATACTAGTGATGATACACTGTCATGCAAAATTTCATTTCTCTATCCCGAACGATGTTAAAAATTTTATATCAGCTGCCATTTTGAATCAAAGATGGTGATTTTTTTAAAACGTTGTTATGTTTTCCGAAACTACTCTTGATATTACATCATTATGACAAATTTCGTATCTGGCTCAAGCAGTTGGAAAATGGATTTATGACGCCCGCCATTTTGGATCCAAGATGGCGTCTTTAGAGATATTTTGTAATATTTTCATAATATACTGATAATGGTTTACTGCCAAACTAAATTTCATTATTCTAGCGGCAGCCGCTTAGGCTGTGTGTTCTTTAAAAGTTTAGGGTTGGCGGCCATTTTGAATCCAAAATGGCAACTTTTTCAAATTTGTAAAAACGTTTTCTTAATTTTCTATCAATGATGTAGTTTCATACTAAATTTCATTGTTCTATCTTTAGTCGTTTAGGCTGTGTATTCTTTGAACTTTTAGGTTTGGCGGCCATTTTGAATCCAAGATGGCGACCTTTTGAAAATGTCGTAATTTTTCCTTTATCTACTTATCATCCTGTACCATCATTCCAAATTTCATATTTCTAGCTTACTCCAAACACCCTAAACAATATGATGAGTTAGTCAGTAAGTCAGTCAGTGAGTGAGTGAGTCAGTTAGCCTAAAATGTGCAATTTCAGGGCTCCAGAACTAGGGCATAGTTTGAGATACGAATATGAAATTTTGTACATCTGCACATATTTACCATATCTCCTTAACAGCAAAAGCACATATTCCTATCTTTAACATCTTTTTTCTTACGGGGCCCCCAAATAGTCGATTTTGCCATAAACTCTTGTTCCTGTATAACATGTTTCAGGCAGTGCTGACGTTTTCTGACGTGAAGAACTTGGCTCATGCACTGTCGTGCATGTTGATAACACGTATATACCCTGACTCATACAGTTCCTGACTTTAAGCGCGTTTTTTGAAAGTATTTCGCTTCGGTTATATGGTAATTTTATGTAAATCCACATTAGCTTGATTCCATCAATTGCTCTACAATACATTTTGTAGAGTACATTGGTTAATATCTGATTTTTCAACGTGATGTTTGTTAGCTTTCAAAATTACATTGATCAACTTAAACATTTATAGAGATTATTGATTTAGTTCTGCAACAAAATAATTAAGGTTCTACAGAATACAACAATTTAAAAAGAATTATTTATATTTTCTATGTTACAACTAATTTTCATCCATCTACCGAGAGGGTATAGCACAACTGAATTGACTTATCAATTGGAAGGTTCTGGGAACAATCCAAGAGGCCGTCCAACGTGACAGAATTTTCCATGCCTTTTGCTCAACAAACATGTCAATTTCTGGAATGGTACCGTCAAGTTAGGCCGTGTCCTACTTCCTTCTAAAATCCTCTACCATACCCTATCCGGCTTCAGCCAAACTTGCAGAAAGGCTTTAAATAACTTAAAATTATCATTTTCACAAGTAAGCTGAATCATACTTATAATTATATCCAGAGCCAGTACCTTCCTCCAAAAGTAGATAATGTATTACAGTGTAAGTGTTCTAGTATCTACGGTCAACGGCCATCACACGTTTGTCCTATAAAATACATCGGCATACAGAAATTCAGAGGAAAAAAGCAGATGAGACGAGAGTGGACATTGTTTCTATTATACCTTTGGTGATCATATTTTCTCAGTCACAATTCGGGACAGGTTTTACCGAGATCTAAAGCCCCGTTTCTTTATTTGTGGATGATTAGAGTGTCAACCAAAGACAAAAACTATTCAGGTATAAATATATCTCAAAAGTTTTATTTTATTGAAAGCTACTTCCTCTTTGAAATTTAAACATAGCACCAATTTAATTTTAATTTTCGGTGCTAAGCCATTATAACTTACTTGCTATGACATTTCATAAGATGCAAGACCTCCGATTTAAGCTCTTACAACTGAGACATTATTAATTAGTTCATCATTGATTATGAACGCTCAAGAGTGACTCAAATATAAAATTTACTTCAAATGTCCATATTAAGTTTATGAACGTTGAAACTTTTAATATCTTCTCCGGTCACAACCCTCAAATTCCGGACTTCAGTGAATACTAATAAGACATGAGTATCGGTACATCTTTTCTCAAAAACACGATTGAAAGGAACTATCATTTTAGCGCACTTAAAAGCAACAGACAGGAAAGACTCAGAGAGAGAGAGAGAGAGAGAGAGAGAGAGAGAGAGAGAGAGAGAGA
>JAGDQP010068410.1:0-11024 GCA_022664845.1 Lepisma saccharinum
AGGAAACGATTGCGACGTTTGGCTGAGAAATCCTTCCGCATTCGGCTTACTCACCAGACTTGGCGTCTCCCCGATTTTCATTTTTTTGCATCCATGGGACACGCACTTGCTGACCAGCGCTTCACATCTTACGAAAATGGCTTGATGACTGGTTTGCAGCACAAGAGGCACAATTTTTTCGGTCTGACATCCACACATTGCCAGAACGATGGCAGAAATGTATCGCTAGCGATGACCAATACTTCGAATAATATAGCTCTTAGCATTGTCATCCAATCACTGTCTTTTCTGTACATAAATTCCGGTTTCATATTTACGCACCTGGTAACTTGATTTAACTAAACCTCAGTGTGAAAGACATTCTTATCTAATAGTCATGTTAGGTGACTGGCGACAATAATCAGAGAAAGAACACTAAATGATTCTTATACTTGACCCACTAGATTAGATTCTTGTACTTGGCTTTATATTTTACTCTTGTTCACGGTCTGAAATGCATCTTTCTTTGCACAGGTTAGCTCAGCGTCCTACAAAGTCTCGAAAATATGTATAGTAAGCACCCGCTCGTACAAGAAGTACTGTCTAAGACACATGTCATCTGCTCTGCTGGTGGTGAAGTTGTCTTTTCTGGATACCAAGTCACGTTTTCATTCATGGCAACAACTTAGCAGACCCAGCTGCTTATGAGACCTCTTTAGGAGCTAACATTGACATTCAGCATGTTCCATTTCAGGACATGATGATATACTATCATCGGGTTACACAGAATGAATGGCAGCGACGTTAGGATGACGTTGCTGTCAATAAATTGAAAAAAAAAAAAAAGTAGCTGTTGTTCCATGGAAATCTTACCGAGGAAGTAGGCGTGGAGAAATGTTTATGCCGTCTACGCATAGAACATAGTAGCTTAAGATTTCCATGGAACAACATAGCTATTTGTTGCAACGTTTGGATTCACCACATTGTGATGAATGCAATGAAGTTTGAAATTCGTCACGTGAATTGAATTTATTTTAAGGCCTTTAGGCAACTATGGCTCAGGCCGTATGGATGATGGGATGAATTGGTGGAATGAAGAAAGTGGGAGGAAACTGGAGCACCCCGAGAAACCCACGCACACGGTGTTTGTCCACCACAAAGCCAACATGGCATGAACAGGGATCGATCCGACGACTCCTAGCACCAGAGGTGAGCGCTCTTCCAACTGACCCACCGTGACCCTTATTCGTCACGTGTTTTAGATATGATAATCTCAGACAGCTTTATAATATCGTCAATGACATGGCGTCAGCCCTTGGTGATAATTCTGATGTTCTACATCGAGTTTTCACGTTTATGCAAGAGACATTTATTGAAAGCCCTGTTTGAAATGATCATGTTCCTTAGCTATTTAGTTTTATACATTGCGAAGGCCCTTTTACAGTCTTTTTTTTTTTCCCTCCAAGGGCCTTGTACACCCTTGGTTTTGGTTTTATTCTGGGCTTTTTCACCAGAAGCTTTTGTTTTATTGACTGATTTTTTTTTCCATCTTCAGTTTTTATTTAATTTTACTGTTTTATTTCCTTAATAGCTATGTTTGGACGTGATAAAGACCCCATATCGGGACTGGCCTAAGCCATAGTGCTGCTACCACCCATTCAAAATTTTTATCTTGATCCTATAGATCAGTGGTTCTCAGCGTATTTTACTCTGGTCTATTATGTGACCTGAAGGGGCTGCCAACTGTCTTGGATTGACCGGGACGGGCCAGGAATACTCTCTTCTGTCTACGAAAAAATTAAACTGTGTTAAGAATCTAGAAGTATTAAACGAATTGAGAATACTTCCTTATTTAATGGCTTAAATTTACATAAATATTTACTCATATGATTATTTTATATTTTGTTTTAATGTCACAGATATTCCAAATTCATGTGGTCGGGGCTTCGGATATTTGTGACATTGGTATTTGGCTATTAAACATAAGTTAATTTCATATATTACAAGATGAAGAAGCACATGTAGAAATTGTAAACGATAATAGTAGAAGTAGTAAACAATTGAAAATACTTTTCTTAATGATTTGAACTTATATAAATATTTACTCACATGATTATTTTATATTCTGTTATTCTGTTTTAATGTCACAAATATCCTAAATTCATATGCTTGGGTCTTCGACTCCGAATCCGTACGGTATTTTTATTTTCCATTGTGTTTCGGATTCAAGACTGACATAGGTGGCAAACCTAGACTTGACACGAAGGGCTAGTGATTCGGTCTTGCGCGCGCTAAGCTTGCCTTATTCCTTTTTGTCTTAAGGGAAAATCTGTTTCAAATTGAATTTATTTCTTCTAAATCCACATTAGTGATCTCCAATTATTTCATTTGCGTATACGCTTAGACGATTTAGCAGTATATTACTCAATACTTTGTAATATGTTGGGAGTATAGATATTCCGTGGGAATTTTTACAATCTGATTTATCGCATTTTTATAAACCGGAACTATTATTGAGGTTTTCTATACCTTTGGAAGCTCCTCCTTTCTCTATATAGCACTTATCAATTTATGCAGTTCCTTGCCGCTTGCCTTCAACAAGAGTCGTTCCTCCCTCTGTAATAAATTCGGCTGGAATATTGAGGGCCTTCACAATATATTAAACTTAACAGCTAAGGAATATGATTATTTCAAAAAAGGCTTTCAATACCTGTCTCTCGCATAAACGTGAAAACTCGATGTAGAACGACAGAATTATCACCAAGGGCTGACGCCATGTCATTGACGATATTATAAAGTTGTCTGAGATGGTCATATCAGGATATTCTAAAAGGACGTGACGAATACATAGAACTTCATTGCATTCATTACAATGTGGTGAATCCAAACGTTGCAACAAATAGCTATGTGTTAAGCTACTATGTCCTATGTGTAGGCGGCGTAAACACTTCTTCACACCTACTACCTCGGTAAGATTTCAATGGAACAACAGTTACCTTAATTTTTTCCAATTTATTGACAGGAACGTCATCGCATCGTGGCTGCCATTCATTCCGTGCAGCCTGACGATAGTGTATCAGCATGTTCCGAAATGGAACATACTGAATGTAAATGTTAGTTCCTGAAGAGGCCTCTCGAGCAGGTTGGTTTTCTAATTCGTTACCATGAATACAAACGTGACTTGGTATTCCAGAGACAACAACTTCACCACCAACAGATCAGATGAAATGTGACTTGTACGAGCGAATACTTACTGTGCATATTTTCTAGACTTCGTAGGACCCTGAGCGAATCTGTGCAAAGAAAGATGCATTTCAGACCATGAACAAGAGTAAAATCTAAAGTCTGTATAATCTAGAGGGTCAAGTACAAGAATGACTTTGCGTTTTTTTTTTCTCTTATTATTCTCGCGACAGTCACCTGACATGATGTCTTTCACACTGAGGTTTGGTTAAATCAAGTTAAATAAACAACAGAATCAATAACAACTGATCAGATGGTGACGAGAAAAATTAGAGCAAGGGGCGATCCATTTGAGACCGAAAGATGCTGTTAGGATCGACTGAGATGTTAGCGGTCTTTATTACTTAAGAAAACGTAACTAACCAATTTACTAATGTAATTGAATTTAAAATTCCTACATTTACATTCAATATGATTCAAGTCTAACAGTTAGATTTATAGCACTACTTCAGCTAATGTATTCTAGAACGGTACTTTCACTAGGGCCAGAGGCAACTCTGTTCCAGTTCTTTTTTCCGAGCCAATGTTGTTCCCTCTTCTGCAGATCCTAGATCGATTCAGATTAAATAAGTAAATTGCCCATACAATAGCCACGATGTACAGTTATCTTCAATTTAAGGGGTTGCTGAGATATGAAAATAAATTGTACGTATGTTACAACTGAATAAGTTAAAACAGTATGGCCTTCTTGATCCACAACCACTGTTTGAAGAAGAACATTATTTAAGCAAATTGAGAAAAGAAATGTTGAATTTTTGAAGTGGAATGCAACACGGACAACTGATTAGCCTGATCATGACAGTTTCGGCGGTTCTGACCTAAACAAGCCAAGACGTCTCCAACACAGTTAAAGTAAAAAGCAAAACGTGTTTAAAACAATTTTTATGTTGTTTTTTTTGTGTGTTTTAAACACGTTTTTAATAGTCTGCAAAAAGCAGTGTTTAAGACGTTTAAAACGTTTTAAACATTTTCTTAAAAATAAAAAAAAAATTGGTAGGGGTTATGATAGGTACTCCATCTGCAGGAGCTTCTATAACGTTTCAATCGCGCCTCCGGTCTATCCATAAGCATTTACTAGAAGTTGTAGGTTCTATTTTACCAAATTTGATGAAATTTGCTATTTATTGAAATTCAATGACAAAGCTATTTATTACATAAAAGGTAAAAAAGTAAATGTATATCATCTGCAATGAGCACGTGGAGGTAGCGATACACATATTCTCGACCAACGGCGTGAAGTGAGGTGGGGTGGTCAGTACCACGCTCAGCTGCCTTTACCTCCCAAAGTGCCGAGGAATACCGAGGACACTGTGGTACTCAATTTGATAGGAGGCTGAGTTTATCTCAGAGCGCCAGCCATGGGAACAATGAAGGAAAATTCTCCAGTGTCGTGGCCGGGATTTGAATCGCATTTCTTAAAATGTTCTCTTGTTCGGGCAACAAGACCTGCCATTTCATTTTTACACAATCTACATTTGGCTTTTACAGTTATTTTCGGAATGATTAACTTTAATAAAGTGTGTCCACATTAAATACCTTTTCCTTCCTCTGCAACCCACTGATAATGGATCTATAAAGGAACAGTAAAGAAGCAGAGTACATAGTGTTGTAAAAGAGCTTTTATTTTTTGTGAAGTTTTTTGAAAGTTTTTCCAGTTCACTTTCATATTTTTTAAAATGTCTTTTTTTTTTATTTTTTTTTATTTTAACAAAACAAGTATTTAATGTTTTACGCTGCAGATAATCAATGTAATCAGCAGGATTGGAGTTAAGCTTTCATACATTCATCCAAATTTACTATTGCTTTGTTTCCCTGCAGCATTACGAGGCAAATGATGGGATTATTTATGCACTCATTGCAACACTGCTATACTTCTTATATCTTAACCCTGACAAACATAAGGGAACTAAGAACATATGGACTGCATTTTTTTGGTATAGTTTGTAATAAAATACTAATAAACCTTCAGGGAACTGAAGAAATATTTTGAATTTAAATTCCTAGAGATAAATACAACTTCGAAGACATCTTTACTGTAAACTGAAACACTATGAATTCTTACCGAAATACGATCTCATCCCGTACATACAATACGTTAATTTCTAATTACGGTATTATTCAAGGACGATATCTATTTTTGATCATAATTACCGTCCACAAAAATCAATTGTCTTTAGCTCAAAATCCCGGAAAATAACCTGCTTCTATTCAAGGGCAGAAATATATGTTTGCATTTACTAGTACATTGTACGAGTATTTCACTATAAAAGCTCTCTGGCATTGCTCTATAATGCTCCGGGCTCCAAGCCTCGCCCCGTGAAAATATATACAGATAGAGACAGTGTAACAAAAAATATTTTGTTATGTGCATATTTTAAAAGAGATGTATAAATGCATAATGAATACTCTTATAAACCAGCAACTACATATAGGTTTCTTCTAATGAGTGTTGCAATAGGGCTATGAGAAGTATTATTTCAAAGCATATCATAACATATGTATGTCCCGCCGTTTTTTGAAAGTATAGGAATTAGCTATAATAGTATGCCACGTATAGGCAAGTATAAACACGTAACAGTATGGGGGTCATTTGAAAAATTGAACTTTAAAATAGGGTGGCAACGCTGACACTTGGGTGCATGGGTATAGGGAACCACCCGTATGTATCGATTGTGTCGAATATGCATACTCAAAGCTTGGTGCGGATACGTCGAATTGAATGGAAGTAGTAACTATTTAATTTTTAAAACTGATTGCAACACTATCAACTTTGGGACCTGAAGTACCTCTATGTCGCGTCCCAGTACGTAAATACAAAGTCTGGTCCTAATACGTTCAGCGAGATGGAAGCAGTTAAACATTTTGTTTTCTCAAATTGGTTGGCAACACTGACAACTGCGGCGCCGGAAGTACCCGCATGAACTGTCCCAGTATCTAATGCACACGTCAGATTCGGTGTAAATCAATGCGGAAACGTCCAACGGTAACAAATATGAAATATAGATCTTTTTAATCGTTTGGCAACCCTGACAAACTACGATGCCTGGAGTGCCTGTATGACCTGTCCCAGTACCTAATGAATATGTATGTCAAATTTAGTGTAAATCATTGCACACGTGTATAGTTGTATTAATAAAGGCATTTCTGTAAGTTGAATTTTTAAATAGGTTGGCAACACTGACGATTGAGGTGTTTGAGGTTGGGGACGTCCAAAACTTTCTTCAATTGTGGTGGATGATGTTTAAGCTGTTTGGGGCAGATACGATATGGAAGATTAAAATAATAAAGTTGGCAACACTGACAACTGAGCAACCCGAAATATCTCACTTACACCAAAAATATTTGTAATCTAGGGTTGAATTATGTTATATACTTCTTAATTACCTATATGAAAGTAATTTTTGCTTAGAGACGTTAACAGTATTACTAATTGCTGCCTTGAAGAAGAAAAAAAAGATACTGATGTTTTTTTTATAAAAACGGAAAATAACAGGTTTTTTTTTTTTTTAATTTACAACACTAAGAGTACCTAATAAGTTCTACCACCCGACATAAATCCCAAGCACCAAATAAAAAATGATTATCAAATATACACACTTTCTTACTATTTTCTCATAAACATAAGAAAAGAGATAGAGTAATGTAATCATAGAAGCATTTTTTTTTGAAATTTTTGTTTTCTGGCAGTTCCTCACAATAAATACAAAAAGAACAAAAAAGTTAAATATGTACATCTTGTTTCATGTTATTGATAGCGACTTGATATTTCCCGCTTCTAGCAGTCAACCGATAAAGAATAAATCGAGAGAACGCATTTTATGTCTCCATCTGTAGGCTTGCGGCGCTATAATATTAATTATTTTGCAAACGAGCTTTCATTCGGGACAAATTGCATACCGTAATGTTCTTATTATTGCTAGTAATCTGGCGATCCACCTAATGATGATTAATTCGGTTGTTACTTCGTAACGTAGCAACAGGATCGTATATGACGTGATAGCACAGTCTTTACAATATACGATATAAATTCTGGTAGAGTCCTTTTGACCAAAGATCGTTTATTATAGTGGTTATTTAATGAATAAATAGAGCAAATACTTATAGACGTATTTACCGACACCAGTTTATTATAAAAGTTCCAATATTATATAACATACAATTTACTATGCAGTTAATAATATGAGCGTCTCTAACACGGGCTCTGCAATGAATAAACTAGTGGTTCACCTCTTTGCAATGATACTTTAACTTAGGTCTTTAGGAAAGGAGATCGTTCATAGAATGGATACTAACTCCAGTCCAAGTTAGCAGGTAAAGGTATACCAACTTCAGTTGGGGGTGAGGAGAGAGTCCTGACTCCAGTCCAAGCCAGGTAGGTAGAGGTGACCAATTTTCGGAGCGAAGAAGTCATAACTTCTAAGGTGATTGACTGGCCTTTTATATCCCTTTTTGTTGGCGTATTTTTAGTACTTCCAAGTCTTGCCTCTTGGTGTTGGTGTCGTCTGCTTCTTATGGACGCTTAGTCAGCATTATGTAACGTTTATTGTTTGTTTACTTTGTAGTCAACATACTGACCTAATGATCCATATCCCATTACAATACATTTTACTGGTAAAAACACACCCTTTCTTACTCTTAAAAATAATATGATTCAAAGAAGAAAACTAAATTTAACGTTTTAAACACTGCTTAAAAAGAAAAAAAAACATCGTTTAAAACAAATTTTCAAAATGTTTAAAACAATCGCCTCTGTTTAAAACATCTGGTTTTAAACATTTTGTTTTAAACCGTGCTCCAACGACACAACAACCACGCTCCACACTTTGTGGTGCATAAAATATATATCGGATACGGGTTAATAACACTGACAACGGTGTGCGTGGGGACTGTGATACCCACCGTATTTTTCTATTGTGTCGAATAATATTTATGCCAAATTTATTGCGGATACGTGTAACGGTATAGAAGAATTTAATAAAAATTCTGCTACCTCTAATGTAATGGAAGCATTTTGTGGAGTCGCGATGGCTCAGTTGTGGAGCGCTTACTTCTGGTGCTTAGGGTTATTGGGTCGATCTCTGCCCGTGCTATGTGGGCTTTATGGTGGACAAACACCGTGTGCGTTGTTTTTCTCGGGGTCCTCCCGTTTTCTCCCACTTTCTTCATTCCGCCAATTCTCCCATCATCATCATCATCCATATAGTCTGGCCCAAAATTGCCTAACGATCTTAAAAGTTAATTTAAAAAATAGAAGTAATTTGAAAAATGGAGTCGTATAGAAAACTAGCTGATGTAACCGCCCGGTTCTGGGGGAAGAATAAAATACGTTGACAACTAACAGCTGGACCGTTTTAAAAATTTGTTGATGACACTGGCATCTCCAGTTCAATGAGCACCTACATGACCTGTCACAGTACCTAAATGCTAAATTTGTGCCGAAAAGTACAACGATATGGAAACAACTTGAAATATTCAATGCTTAAAGGGAGATTGTTGAAAACTGTTTTCTCTGCGACGCCCGGAGTGCTTCTTTGACCTATCCCCGTAGCTAATGAACATGTATTCCAAATTTAGTGCAAACCCATTCGGATATATTTTTAAAAAATATGTTAAAATGGGTGACAATACTGAATGTTCAGGTGCTTCAGAATACCTCTACGAGCTGCCCCAGTACTAACACGTATGAAAAATTTGGCAGAAATTAATGCAAGTATATAGATCTGTATAAGTAAATTATATATAAACTATGAATTTTATAACTGCCAGAAGCCTTAACTGCAAAAAATTAAATTTTAGAAGTTGGTAACGCTTAGAAAAGGTGGTTTCTTGGAGAATGTTGAACGAGATAATTATTTTTGTAGTATGCTGATAAGTATTTCTAGAAAATTTGATTCAGGGATGTCAGGAAAGTCAAAACAAAAATTGTATCGGTATAATCAGGCAGCAACACTGACTCGTGCCAAGTTTGGTAGGTTGAATAATGTTTGAGAGGTATAAAATATGGTGCCAAAACTAAATTTTAAAATAGGCTAGCAACACTAACAACTGAAGAGCTTTCGGGATACGTAGCACCACTGTCGTTTTCTGAAGGAGCCGAAGAGTATTCACGCAAAATTTGGTGTGGATATAATAAATGAAGAAAACCCATTTCCAGGAAATGTATTTTTAAAAGTTGGCAACAGTAGGCAAACGAGTGAATTTCGTAAAATCATTTTTAACGGAACTCTGCGTAGTGGGAAAAGTGCGCAAAATTTCGCACTTCTGTCCACATCCATTACTCTGAATTCTGTTGATTATTCAATGAGTAAAAGAATCAGTGATTTGCTGGCAACGCTGATAAATTTGCTTCTTGGTGTAGTGATCAACCTCATATTCTTTCTTAATGGTGTCGAAGAGTATTCATACAAAATTCAGTGTTGTTATGATGAACGGTGTAGAAACATTTGCGAAAACTGTAATTTTTAAATTTAGCAGCACTGACAAACGGGAGTAAATTTCGTGAAATCATATCTTAGGGGAACTCAACATGATGGAGAATGATTGTATACAAAATTTCACAGCTCTATCTACATTAATTATTGAATTATATTGAGAAGGTTGGTGTACCAAGTGGCCGTGGCTCAGTGGTGTTGGCTTAGCATTCGGGAGGCCGTGGGTTCAATCCCAGCGTCCGACCATCCTGACTAAGTTTTTTCCTCAATCACAAAAGGCGTCGGGATGGTACCTTCAACGTACGCCCTGGACAACACCTTCCCGTATCCTTTCCCTTTACTATCCCGGCCTGATTATTGGACGCGTAAAAGTCATAAATAAAATTAAAAAAGTTCGGTATCTAATGGTGGAAACAAAAGGTTCCTTTCATACCGTTTTGTAACCGAGGATGAAATTTTGGTTATTCAGATCAAATCCTTTTTTCTCTTCCTGTTAAAAGTGGTTTTAAACACGCACAATCAGTTTCAAATACATGTATATGAAGTAAGTATTGGAAAGGGAGAATAGCAATAGCATTTTTTAACTTTCTTCTCTTGTTAGTGTTAATCTAATTCTCAGGAAAGTGATATGAGTTCCGAAACACTCGTAGTTTTCCTTGCGTCGTCGTACATCCTTTTATATGCAACAGATAAGGCAAATATGTCTTTGTCGAGCAACGGTCTTCAAGCTCCGTTCCATTTGTTTTATTTAGTCACAATTTTTACTGTGTTGAGCTTCAAAGGCAAAATATTTTTACTCTAATGATCTCTCTGTCATCAATATACTTCGATCATCTATTACGTTTGTCGAGCAAAGATATATTTCTCCATTCTTCTTTTGTTTAGTTATCCTGGCGCAAGGTTTATTTCTCGAACTACTTTATGACGTATCTTCCTTTTATTACTCATTTTCTGATTGGATGATAGTGTCAGCATCCGTAAATGGACCAGAATCTTAGCTCATCTTAGTTATGTGTTTCTTTATTATTGGCAATTCTTCCTGCCAAGAAAAATCCTTGCTCGAAAGATCTATTAATTTTCTTATATTAATTAATATTCCATTTATTTCCAGTTTTTAGATATTCAATAATTTTGGATTTTCATTGAGTGTGCCAAAAGGTTAGATATTTCTGGTTTATTTGGTTTGACACCGAGATCTGTTCTGGTTTGTTTTGTTCCTACGCCTGCGTTCTTCATCTGTCGAGGAAGAAGGCGTTTCCTTTAGTAGATATACTGAAAGAAGCTATGATAGAAGATACTGCAGCCCACTGATTCTCCGTGAAGTTTTTTTTTAATGAATACTTTTAAATTACTCTCTTCGAGTTTAAATCA
>JAGDQP010068411.1:747-11024 GCA_022664845.1 Lepisma saccharinum
AACAGTTGAGAAAAAAAGAATAGATTGAAAAAAGAAAGATTCCAAGAGAGACAAACCGCACGGCTGCCGCATCGCATGTGTGAACCACCCAATGCTGTGCAATGGCCCGTAAGGCACTTGCGGGGCCCGCA
The DNA here is from genome assembly GCA_022664845.1 of Lepisma saccharinum. Lineage (NCBI taxonomy): Eukaryota > Metazoa > Arthropoda > Insecta > Zygentoma > Lepismatidae > Lepisma > Lepisma saccharinum. The sequence goes on from JAGDQP010068411.1 coordinate 879, forward strand.
CGGTCGCCGCACCGCTATGGGCAATGCGGCAGGTCTGCGGCACCGTCCCGCACCCACAGTATGTGTGAACCACTCCATTTGTTTCAATGGCCCATAAGCTTAATTGCGGTGACCGCGCGGGCACCGCACGGCTGTCGCATCGCATGTGTGAACTGGGGCTTAAACGAACGTCAGTGAGAACCGGACAAACATGGAAACACCAAAGAGTGGTATACTGTACGAGTTTAATATGGACGTTTTTACAACAGGAAGGAAAAATCTACCAAGCATTCGGTAGGGTTGAGGTAAATTAGAGGACAGTACAATGGAGGTTCTAAACATTTAAACTTTTGATGAATCTCTCCAAGACTCACCACGTATAGGACGTCCAGAAGCCGTAGACAACAAGATATTCAAGGACATCAAACTACAAGATGCAGCTGTTAATTTGAAATCTATTTCGATGCTGAGAAACTAATATTTCCTAGCGCGCGCCACCTAAAGATGTTAGTTATTTTTTAAACAAGGGATTTTTATTTTTATTTTAATTCCCATTGTGCGCCTAAGCTTAGTCAATGCAGTGGAAATTTAGCTGAATTTCTGAGCTACAAGCTGCTGAAAGAGTGGTAAATAAAATTTAGAGCTTTACATTCCGAGTGCTGATGCGGAATGCTATCGCCGAAGATCTGAAACCTGCTCTATCTAAATATGCATATTCCTAAATTGTTGCAATGGGTGCGTAAGGAATTCACCAAAAGAAGTATACGATTCAGAAACAATCTCTAAATTAAAGGCAGGTCGAAATGAGCATGAATAAGACAAGTTATCGTACGAATGGTACGTACCTCCATCCAACCGGGAAATACCATTCTCTCTCTCATTGATAACAAATAGGCAAAATGTTCGATTAAGGCATGTAATCCTTGCTCCTACTTGTTATGCAACTAGATTTATTAAAAAAAAGTATTTCAGCAAATGGAAGCTATTTGAGATATCGACTTGGTGCAAAAGAATAATTGCTACTGCTGGAATCATATTCTCATGCTCATTTCGACCTGTCTTTTCTTCAGAGAATTTCTGGAAAAATTGAAATCATTCTCTTTTCGTCCGCATCCACTGGAAACTTTAAAACATGAATTTTTTGATAGATGAGATCTTCTATGACAGCATGCCACATCAGCTCTACTGTCGCATACCAAAGGAGGGGGGGCGGACCCCAGTTTGGATTTTGTAAATAATTTGTGTACCATTCAGAGTTATGATTTGATTTCTTTTTTTCCTTTTATAATACATCTTTTCTGGACATATCGCAATAAAATTTCTTCCCTTGTCAACAAATAAGAGCGCAAAACAAGATTTTTTTTCCTCACCTACCCATAAATTTCATAGCACGAATTTTCACTTTACCGTAAATTTTGAGTTCATTTGTCGTTTTTCTAATCAGATTTCCACTGGATGCCAGACGGACTGCGTTTGGTACGTTCAATTGTACAGCAACTTATAAAATTTGTTAAGATGGTAACATTTCTAAGAAAATTATTCAATAAAATTGCGCTCAATAAAATATTTGTTATTTTGTTTATAATTTACGCAGCTTTTCATCTAATAAGTGCCTCTGTTCCACACTCACAGCGAACAAATAAATTATTGTGATTAGAAATTGTACGACGTGATGTTTGTAGCTTGTTGCGTGTTTAAATTAAGGAGTTGTGTTACCTTTTTTATATATATTTTAAGGCTACTAACAATGTTAAGAATTTTGAGGTTCTGTTGGCCCCTCCTTCCCCCGTCTCTCTCTCGGTGTTTTTCGGTACAAATTCGGGATTGGTATGTGAATGTTAATATTTTTAGGTTGATTCGGAAACAAAATCGAAGCTTTTTCATAGCATACGTCTTAATATAATGCAAAAAGAAAAGAAAGCATGTTTCTTTGAGTGTCACGCGCCCTCACCCCCTCCTTTGGTGTTTTGTGGTACAAATTTTGAATTTGTACGCGACTCTTAATATTTCTAGGTTGGTTTTGAAAAAAATTGAAGCTTTCTCTTAGAATACTTCTTTATACAATGCAAAAATAGAGCATATTCCTTTAAGAGGGCATGCGCGCCCGGCGGCCCCTATTTGGATACGCCACTGAAAGGGAATTTAAATAGTTGGACCCTATTTTTTTTTTACAATAAATTATTTATTGTTGATGTCTCGACTCTTCATTTAATTTTTAATCTAGATGTACTGTTTTATTGTCAATTAGAACAAGAATCTGAAAGAAAGAAAGACCGTCGGTGGTTTTATAAGGATCCGGTCTGACACGTGGCAATTTTCAGATCACTCTCAACAGGGCTAAATTTCAGATCGATAGAGCAACCTCAGCTCGTTCGCCACAGAGTGTACAAACCCTCTTCACTACCTCACCCTCTCTCTCTCTCTCTCTCTCTCCCTCCCTCTTTCTTTCTTTCTTTCTGTACATGTGGATGTGTGTTTACATGTTGGTGTGAGTAACACAGAAACACTACACAGGTACACTATATTTTCACTTTCGCTGAGTTTGGCGAGCACGTTTCAGACAAACATGAGTAGACACTTACACACGTAGTGTATTCCAAATAGCCCGTATTGTGTGATCGCGTTTTCTATCAGAATATTTAGATAGTTTTAGAAAACAATGTTGCCTCAATACTTTTTTTTCTGATATTTATTCAGTTGCTACTGAAATGTCTGTTACCCTTGAATGCTTTCGAATGCTTCAAATTAAAGCCAATTTATAGTTGCAGCCTTATATGACGCTCTAACGTAATTGTGACTCTTTAGCATGCACAAGCATAGCCAATGGATTTGGATGACCTTTCTCCGTTAAAATAATGTCAAAATCTGGTCATTTTTAATGTAAGAAATCGATCTGTAGAGATTGCTTGATAAGCTATCAGATTTTCAAATTTCTTCGGAGAATATGAAAATATTTCTTATCCCGTTTTAAACAAAAACCTTTTAGAAGTTTGAAGACCTACATTGAAAGCCTATACATCGTAATTACCGACTTCTCGCAGAGTAACACACAATGATAACGATGTTGGCGAACGTAAATAGAAAGTAAATGGACTTCTGCGCAGCAAAGAGGGTTTGGAAGTACTCCAACTTTGCAGTAACAGAAGAGAAACATGCCGTTCTCTATGTAGGCGGATGCATCAGATAAGGAATAGTTGTTTGGATACAAAACAGAAGCCATATTACTATATTTCAACATTGCTTGTCCTCTTTCTTCCCTCTCAAGATTAAAGGAGTAACCTACTCCTTTATGATAAGTTATATGTTAATAATATTCTCAGCCAAACTGAATAAAATCAGGAAAACAAGGGCAAAAACTATCTAATTTGTAACATTTGGAATCATTGCGGCGTTGCTTCCTTACGAAAAGAACAAGAACACGTGGAGTAAAAAAAGTGCTCAAGAATATTTAAGAGTGGAAATGCCAAACGTCCTAAGTGTCATTTAAAAAGAAATAGGTTTGGCTATAAGCATGTTCGATGTGCTTACCCGCATGTCCCCATCCTTATTTCAGGGGCCAAATCGATGAGGAAGAAGTGAAAAGAACCAAATCAATATATTGTTAGGCATATGTTATGTTAAGCTACATTTATTCAGTTCTTTGCTTCTGTAAAACTTCACGTTTGGCACTTAGAACGTCTTGCATTTCCACCCATCAATTAGTAAATAAATTTACTGCACATAAACTCACAAAGCCTGTTTCGAAAAAACATAAGAGTACATCAACAGCGTCAACCTTACTATCTAATAAATATTTCACTGCTGCAAGAAGTACTATCACCTGACATTTTGAGTTATCACACCTTCGCCACTAGACGAGATATTACTTGAACTTACCAATGGTTGCTCCCTTTTAAAGAAAGTTGAACTTTTGGGCAACTTCTTAGCAGTTTCCTCCCATTTACGACCTAATTTTCGTTTCTGAACACTGCTTAAATATTTAGATTTTCCAGTATTGATTATAAAACACGCATTACCACTAGGTTAGTAACATATACTCATTAGCTATGTTATAAATAATCTCAATGGAGAAAACACAAAAACTTCAATAAGTAAAATGCGATACCAGATTACCACTAGAAGACGCACAGAAACACTTGATAACAGCATGCAACATAAGATACCGTAGGTGAATTATGGTTGATGTTGAAATTGGAATGAAAGTAAATACTAGAAAAATGTTATTAGAAAAATCGCCGCACTTCACGGCGACACGCAATCCAAGCGTTAGTTTGAACTCGAAATAAAACTTGCAAGATAACCGCCAGAGGAGCAAAGAAAAAAATCATATTAAAAAAAAGATTAGCCCGAAGACCATGACTCAGAGGATCAGACAAGGGCTTCTCTTGTTTGCAACCGAAAGGACGGGGGAATTTGTAGACTGAAAGAAACCGTAAGTGTCCTCAATTCTTTCTTTTCGCTAATCAGAGAAAGTGGAAGGCCAAATGATACTGGATTCAGTAATAATGCTAGAGTAAAGATGCCATGGGTCAACTTGAGGGAAATAGTGTTTGGTTTAACAAACCCAGCCTCTACCTAAGTCACTGATCCTGGCCGACAACTCTCATTTGTTATTTATTTATTCCCGCAACACCTTACACCCGCAACAGAGAGCTATGTTCGGTTATTACAGGTTTTACATGTTATAATCATATACATTTTATTGAACATGATATAAATATACATATATTACTTTAAACTAAAATGTTAAAGAAATGAATGGTAGAAGAGTCACCATAAAGATATAAGAAAAACATGAAATATAAAAATTAAAAGATAATAAAAAAGTAATACTGGTAATAAATGATGAAAATTGGATTGTATTAAGATGGAAAACAGAGGTACAAGTAAAGAAGATATACTAGATAACATTTTCAAAGACTATATAAAAATTTCGAACAGTCACAAATTTCTTTGCGTTATAGATTTAAATAAAAAATTACATAGTTGCTAGTCCAATAATCTAATTAGAACTATTTACTAATATTACCTGTTTTACGTAATTTCAAGATATGTATATATTCAGTGTAAAATTCATATTATTTGATTTGTCTTATACACGTAAATGAAATCAATCTTCAGTTATTGTACAGAGTACAAATGTATACAATTTTAAAACAAGATGTTGAAATACAAGATATAAAAATTCACTAAAAACTATAGAGGTAAAAATAAGATTAGCAAAGTTATTAAACATGTCAGACAAGTATAAAAAAAAATGAGACAAATATTGAAAGGAATAAAAATTGTGATAACAAAAATAAGACATACAGTGTCATAAAGTAAAACCCAGATATCTTATGAGAAAATGTACAAGGGTAATCTGTTTCAAAGATAATATACAAAATTGAAAACATCTTGGATTACTTCTGTAGTAAATTTAGCTAAAGATTAGATATTAGGCTATTCAGATCATGGATTTAAAATAATTTATAAGCGTTTACATCTGTCTAATAAAACTTAGAAAATCTGTAAACTTCAATGCAAAATCTATATTATTTTTTTTTCTACAAGATTGTGTACTTTGTATGAACCAAAGCTTAGGTTTTCGTAGATTGTTTGCGACAAGGTAAATAAATAAAATACATATTTCAATTGATCTAATATATTTCAAACTATTGACTTGTGTACATTTTTTTCTTATGTCGGAAATAACTAAATTATAAATTGAAAAGGAAAGTTAGTGGACTTCGAAAGTAGGCCCCATTGAACCTAAGGGCCCCCACATTGCGGGCATTAGTTACGCAAATGTGTACAGGGTGTTAAACTTCCCACACTAAACAAAAAGAAATAAAGAAATCTTCAAAAGCAAACTTGAAATGTGCATAATGTCTAAGCCATAGGCACTGAAATATGCATAAGATCTCGACAAATAATAATAGATGACATATTGGCCTTGAAAATCACCCATTGAGCGAACGTAGACGCGTTACCAAAAGTAAGAATTAGATTTTCCAAAAATTAACATTGCGAAACACTGATGCACAGAAATACCTTCTAAATTGCACTTTTCAATCATAAAATTTGCTCAGATAGATGAATTGGGTACAATTCTAATAGGAATTTGCTAAGTCAACACGCTCTGTGACATTATCTGGTGGCGCAAGTACGTCATTTATGACACATTCGTTTCACTTTTCGGCTCCTGTAGCTCTGGACTATTCCAAAGTGTCTTCGAAGAAACTTTTCCTCTGTTACATTGTGAGGATTTCGCACTTCCATTTTTGACCATCATTTACAAACACCCTGTATATTGCTTAGCATTAAATATAATCGACTTGAACCTTTCGTGACCTTAAGTGACCTTTTTACCTTTTCAACATTAGAATTGGCAAAATAAAGAGAATAAAAAAAAAGAAAAGAAACAAGAGGAGTGGGCTGAAATCGTACCGGAGACAAAGAAGACGTGGAAGTGCAAACAGGAGCGGATAGAAAAGGAGAAAAAGCAATAACATTCTCTACTATTAATGACGTTTGAACACACGAAAAGCGAGAGAAACCGTTGTTCGTTAAGTCCAAACAAATCCGGTGGTTTCTGCAATGGAATCTCTTTCTCTTTGCCATCAGGGGGTTTCCGCTTAACGTTGTTTCTTCCAAAGCCTCAATTCATCAAGAAGTCAAAGTAAGAAAAAAAGAGAGAAGGAAAAAGAGAGAGAATACTACCATTGAATGCTGAGTGAGTTGAATTTCTATTTCTTTCTCTTTGTGTTTCACAATGCCAATGGAAATCTCTGTCCGGATACGTGAGTGAGTGAGTGGGTTAATTTAAGATCCACTTCCTCACATACACATACAAAACTTCCTCCTACACACATAGAAACAGAGGCAGAGTAAATTTAAAGGTGGGTGTATGTTTGCTTGCTTTTACTGATGAGTATTAATTGCCTGGTCTAGTTTTGTATAGTTTAAATTTTTGGGATTAGCTCAAAACTATGGGCATGTGATTATCGGTCTGAATTTGAATTTGGTTCTAGGCAACGTTGGTTCAGGCTGATAGGGTTGGAGAGAGGATGTGGGATGGAAGACAAGAACCTAATTGTTTGAAGGTTCATTCCCTGTCTTTGCCTAGTATTACTGAGAAAATCCTCTAGAAAGTCAGTCAGAAAGGGTGGCAGCTGAAATTGTTTCTAGGTCCTTCCAATTGCTAAACCAGAACTCAGTCATCCTCCATTTCCATCAACTGATGATTGACGTTCTTCAGAAGCACATTTTCTAGTAGGATGGTGACCAGAAAAAAGGATCCTAGGTACAATCATTGATACATATTCCTGCCATAAAACATCAATGGCACAGAGTTTCTACAAAAGCCACCAGCCGTCCTGTAGCGAAGAGACCATCGCCAGGAATATGCTCTGTCGTATTTAAGAATCGCAAGACTATTCGTCACTTAATCTAGAACTTGACGACAATCATTTGTCGCTTGAAAAAAACCACATATACTAAAGTTGGCCTAAACAATATTTCGTGACATGCAAAACCTATGTAAGCATAAATACACTTTAGAAAGGGAAGATTCCCAAAACAACGGAGCCAACTTTAAATGATTTACTCTACTGTTCTCGATCAGAAAGCTAGTTTAATATATCATCTCTTTTCTATGCTTTGAAACGATGCTTTAAAAGTTTCAACTGTCGCAGTCATATGCATCGTTATTAACATGGCAGATTTATCTATCCTTTTTAATTGAATTGAAAAAATCGAATTTAAAAAAAATATTTGTTTATTGGGAAGGTTTAGTTATTTCTAATAGCAATATTTTATTGCTAATAATTATGAGAAATTGGTAAATTAAAATATGGTAAGAGAAGAAAACTGGTGTACAATCCGTTCTCTACAGAAAATATGTGTCAAAGGAAAGGAAATGACATAAGGAATACATCAGGGCTCACATTCTGACAACTAAGCCATTTCAGGCTACTGACTTGTTAGATGTAGGCATAGACCTCATAATAGATAGACCTAACGCGCTTCCCCAATTCTGGATGCGCTAAAACTAATATTGAATTGTTCAGAGCACGTGATTTTGAATTCATCTGCTAGGTAACTCTGCCATAGACCTCATATTCTACTATGAGGTCTATGGTAGGCAGAGCTACCTAGTAGATGAATGCAAGTTATGAAATTAACAAGGATTCTGAGTTCGACTCTCAGTATTAGTTTTTGAAGTCTAACAAGGTAGAGTCACGATATGGATCTGATAGAGTATAGTGAGACATGGAGAATACCAACATTTAAGATGCGGTGAACAAGGTGGTGGTGGTAGTGGTGGGGTTAGAATCCTCGAAAATCACAGAATTTAAATAAAGAATATATCCAGGGTGATTCAAAAACATGGGCGGATTTATGGGGTCATGGGAGGGGATTGCGCCTCCAGTCATTTCAGAATGATCATAAATGTTTCATTCTAAACGATAGCTTTTAAAATAATTGCCCCCCACCCCAGGGTCTCTCTCCTAAATCCGCCCCTGTTCAAAACAAAGGACGTTACTTTCGGGAGGTCATTCCTGACATCGAAACAAGTAAAAAAAGTTCCTATGAACATGGGTGAAATTCCGCTTCGTTTTAATGATACAGCGTTTCCAACTTGGAGCCAGAAGTTGATGCCTAACAATGGGAAGAAAATGAATAATTTTCAATAATTCATTGAATGAAAAGGTCATTTGTTGAAATATGTTTCTAGTAAAATGGTAAACATAAATCACGATGTCACCGTTTGTCAGTGTAGCCAACCATGTATAACTTTTAATTTTTTCAAATGGCGCTACGTTGTGTTATTGGATATTTGACATCTCCTAGTGATGATGATTAACATACGTAAAGCACACACAGCAGTGTGCAAACTATGGATAAGACAGAAATGTTTTCGCGATCTTACACACACTGCGGGACAGTCCATCTGAAATCGTCCAACTTGGTTACTCGATCTCTTCAAAAAATATTTTTAAATATTTGCCGTATATCCCTTAGAAGTTAATAGTTCAAAACTGGTATTCATTTTTATTTCTATCCCCACTGATTAATTAATGTCTGTCATTTTTATCTAGCTGCGAATGCCAAAAATTGTGTTTGCAAACGTTTACGAAAAATGTAAAATTCTAGACTGGTTTAACATAAGACATTCAAAACAAACATAATTTCTTCCTTTACAATCTGATTGATAATTTTAGGCCTCTGCATGAAACGCCTAAAATCTAATAGAACTGGTCAAAATGGTATCCAAATGTGATTGTTAAAAGATAATAAATTCCTGTTTTCATGTTTTCTCTTTTTTCTTCGTACGGAAGGGATTCAATGTCGACGTTGATTTGTTTTATAGGTCTACTATTTCACATTAAAGTATATTAAATATATACACAATATGAAGGCTGATATGTACTTCCTTATTTTGTACGAATTTTTGAAAATCCCCAAATTCGTATTTTATGCGTATTGAGATCCAATATCTCTGGAGGGACAAAATATTAAGATTTTTTTTCCCACATGTTATGCACTTATATAAGGAGAACATTGATAGAAATTTTAACTTTGGTATTTGAGTTTAAACTTATTATAATTTGCAAATTTGGGTTAATGTTAGTGCGCGTATTGAAGCCTAATATCTCCGTTGGGAGGTTAGATATAAATATAAGATATCCATACTTTATGTACTTTGGAAGTAGAAGCTACAATTGAAATTTGAATTTTGGTATTAGAATTTGAATGGAGTTACAGATTTGAAAATTGGGGTTAAATAATACTCGTGAGTGCTTTGGTAAACATACCACCAAAGCACATACGAGCATTATTAATCCCTATTTGGGAATTTTGGCATCCCCTTGTTCATCGCTCCTTAAATTTTGGTATTCTCCGTATCTTATTATGATCTATCAGACGCATATGTTTGATCTGGATTTCAGCGACAACACTATCATGACCGCAAGATGGTAGCAAACCTAAGTGACTTCATTATGAAACTATACTCTTTATTCCACCCAGTTGTGTTAGCTCCGAGAAGTATTAAGTACATTTCCGAGATAAATTTTTTGAATGTTTGAACCGATGATATAGTATATATATATATCATCATCATCATCATATTCAGCCGTTTTCTATCCACTGCTGGATGAAGACCTCAACCTTTTCTTTCCA
>JAGDQP010068414.1:0-11024 GCA_022664845.1 Lepisma saccharinum
GCGTTTTCGCCTTTATCGAAGAAAAACTGTAAAATATAGCGTATTTTCTCTTTTCTAGTGTCCATTTTGACGCGCGCTCACACAACACTGAGTCAACTCATCACAACTATCTGAACAGTGTTTATAGTACGCAATCTCATCGTTTGAACGCCATCTCGTTGAACCCGATCGGACTTATACAACGCGAGATACAGATCACTGAAGCCATCTATTGCCAAATAATGGATTACTTTTTACTACACCAGATATAATGTTTTATCACACTAGTGTAATTAATTTTTGCTTTGAAGAAACTAACTACAAAAAAAAAAAAAGTCACAGAATAGCAAAATTAGGAAAATAATTTGAAGCTCAGCGCTTTCTAGAATTACTTACTTGAAAGCAAGGTATATAATAAAAATAATCCTCTAGTGAATATAATCAAAACTCCAATTCATAATTATTTAGGTTAAATCTAGACAATGAAGTTTCTCAATGACATCGAAAGCTTTGAATGAGTCAACTTCGAAACACGGATAGTTCTCGTGATTTTTGTAACTCTTACAGGCATCCTACGGGATTTTGGGCGGTCTAGAAGGATGCCTTCTCCTATGGACCATTCACTAACACACGTCAATAAACCCTTCTGTCGTTGACAAAGTTCATGTTAGTCTATAGGTTGCTATTGTGGCATAGGCCCTCACCGCCCTAGGTCCACACTGCACCGAGAGAAGACATCTCAAACTTTGGAGATTTCTTGTAGCGGGTTTTCTTCCAAGGAGATGACCCCGTTCTCGCTATTCCCCTCAGTGCAACATCATCAACCTAGTTACTAGGTGCATCCCGCTGCACCAATGGGAAGAAGTTCTGATTTGTCGGCGAGGAATATCTCTTCGTAGCTCCTTAGGTGACCTACTGCAAGGGATAGAGCATCAAGGAAGCCAGAAAGTACTTTCGTTGACAATTCAGGACATCTCCTCAGAATCGGGGAATTCCGAACATTTATAGAATTTCTTGGTAACCGGTTTTTGTATATTATTAAAGCCAAATCATATGAGTAAAACCATTGTTAAATTATAATCATAACAGATGATAAGAATTACAACAAAGCAAAATTAACATTAACAGTTCGCATTGTCAATTTTTATAATTTCTAATTCCTTTATTAATTTGTTTCTATACCCTATTGTACATTTTTAAAAGACACTATAAAACTAATCCCCGGTATGTAGTAACAATCCTTCTCAGACTTCTGAAGATCTCGACCAGGTAAAATTGTTTTAAACTGTTTCTGAGTCTATTTGGTTAAATAATATTTTTTCACACAGACGAAATTGTGGTATAATGCTTACTTATGCTTTTCTTAACAACAGGCAATGCTGCCGGAACGGCATAAAATTTATTGGAAATCAGTTTATGAACCATTTTCAATTTCATCTCCTTATACATATGGCGACGTTTCTAAATCTGTTGTCTATAACGTTTCAAATGAACCATGAACCTTTTACTATACATTAAGTAGTAAAGGCTATACAATGTACAGGAACCAATCGAAGAAAAATTTACATTTACCTTCAATACGTACCGACTATCACAGTTTGTTTCCCCACAAAACCGTCGGTTGTGTAAAGCTAGGTAGGTATTCAGAAATTAAAAGTCGCGAAATGTGTTCATTCCATTCCATTATTTACAAAATGGGATAAGATAAACCGTATGTTTAAAGCTATATTTCGTTAAAACAGAAGGTCCGAGATGATCCGGTAAAAGGTGCGCGGCCCGTGAGTTGAGAAACATTGTTATGCACCATGATGAAGGAAAACAGAAAATAAAAATAGCATACAATTATAAAAATATGGGAACTTTGAACTTGGAAAATTACAGAAGGGTATCCAACAAGCTATACGAATGACCATGTAACATGTGAGAAAACTTATATTTGAATATCGTGTTGCAAACCTCTCTGGTTTCCTATGGAGACACTTGTGTGTCGTCTGCGTATTGATGATTCTTGGAATGGGTAAGGGGAGACTTTAGGTCATTAACATTGAGTGAGAGTAATACCTTTCCAAGAATACTTGGTTGCGGAACGCCGATAGTGATACGTAACCAGTGTGACGTAAGTACACCTTCAAGTGCTTTTAACCTACAAACTTGTAGGGTCTTCACTACCAATTTAACGCCTTGGCACACTTAGTTTACAAAGCTGTCTCGTAATTTCAATTTTGAATTTTATTTAAGACCTTTAGGCAACTTTGCCTCAGGAATGGATGATGATGGGAAAATTGGTAGAATGAAAACAAGTGGGAGGAAACGGGAAAACCCCAAGAAGATCGCAAAGTCCACATGGCGTGAGAAGGAATCGAATCGAGGACCCCAAACATCAGAGGTGAGCGCTCAACCACTGATTCACGGCGGCCCAAAAGTTCACTTATGATTGCCCAGTGAAAGAAAGCTTCAAAGAGTAACCTATCGCTCCTTAGTGTAATTATTATGGTTATATTTCTCAGCTAATATACCAAAAACAAAGATTATTCCTACAATTCTCTGCTGGTCTTCATAGAAAAATTAATCGTATTTTCTAATCTTCCTTGGCTCTTATTAATGGTGGAATATTTAAAAAAAACGGCAGAGGGAAGATCTATTTGCACTCCTCTCAACCCTTGTAGCTGTATTGTCGAACATAGATTGATAATAACCCGTGAAGGCAGATACAGGAATGGAAAAATGACTTCTTTTATTAGTTATGAATGAATGGAGAAATAAACAGATACTGTCTGCATGAATGCTATTATAATTTGCTCACAGCTATTTTATGATAACATTCATATTGTCATATTGATAACATTCACATCATGTAATGTGACGTACTTCGAAATTATATGTTATTACGTTCAAGTCAGTCATTGTTGTTAATATACATCTTTAGTTTATTTCAGTTAATGTAAAATGCGCATATGAAAAGGAATTCTATTTTCATAAAGTGATTCATTTTAGATTTTCTATTCTGGTGGTTAATTCTGGTGTATCTACGTAATCTTGTGTGTCTGTTTCTCAGTTGGTGAATACTGAATACACTTTGAATTTAAGAGGTGTGAGACTGCAACTGGGCTCGTCAAAGGTCATGGTGCTGATAAACTAGGTCTTCCATGAATTTGAAACTCGACTAAAACATGCCATATGTTGGTATTATTAAAATTTCACTTAACACGTCGTCTCACGTTTAACTAAATTGAAGGCCATGCAGCAAGAAGGGCCCAGCTCCACATTTTGAAATGTTCGGAAAATTACAAAAAAAACATTTAACACATTTATTTTTGAACGTATGTTCGAAACATTTGTCCTTATTAAAAGTATTAGTAAAAATGATTTTGTACGGCTATTACTATAGCAGAATGTGTGTTCAGTTAGGCTACATTAGTATTTATCTTGTCCCAATGGGCAGTAAATTGCCCATCTGTGGGTTATGAACAAATGACAGAGAACTTTTAAAACATATGAAAAATGAAAATAAAACAACATAATATGAAACAAAAAGGATTGTACAAGTAAGTAGGTAGGAAAAGTATTCATTGCTGCACGTATTCTTGTCAATAGTACATACAAGCATGAGCTCAATGAAGATTATATAGGTACTGTTCATTATTCATCGTAGAACTCACCTTCAGTTTCATCAGCATCACTGCTTGTAAAGTTGTCTGCTTTCAGGTTGTTATAGAACCACATTTCGTTCTGAAAAACATATTTCCTTGCAAGGTGGATAACGTCCTGATGCTTATCTGCCTTCAGGGGAAGTGATGACCCATAAACTGGCTGAATACCTACCAAAGACGGCTGAGTACGGTGTTTGGTGTCAATAACCGTGACCCGTTGTTTCACTGGTGTTCTGACAGATTGGCTGCATAGAATAATTCCTTCTTGAGAAGCTTCACGTTCGTAAAAAATAACCGGAACCAGCAAACAAGAACTATCCCCAGGCGCTGGTCCCTGTTAACTGCAAGCGTACAAACCTACCAGCTCCATCTCTTGGGATTTTAGGGAACTACTACTGGGAGCTGAGCCCTTCTTACTCCAATACAAAGAACGATTTGTTTTTTTTTAGCAAAAAAACGCCCCATGAACACAAAATCTACCAAAAGTGGAACTGGTCCCTACTTGCTGCAAGCCTCTCAATTACTATATCCTTTAGAGAGAGTGTAAGAAAGATCCTAGCACTGACCGTAATACAAGGGACTTGTCACGTATTCGTCTGGTTAAAAAGAAAGATAAGAATTCATTCAGAACGCCCGGTCTAGGTATTCGATTCCATAACTCCCCAATTACAAGATAAGAATGTGTTTCTTACTCATCTCAGTATGTGATTCTACTTTCATGTTAGAAGAACAAATAAAATACTTGCATTACTTTTTAAATAAACATTAAATAAACTTTTACAATTTTCTCATAGGAAGTTGATCATTCTATATCTAACTATTGTCAGTTGTACGTTCAGGAGCGTATCTACTGAAAGATCGTAAGGAAAAGAAAAATACTTTGGCCTGTGCATGAATCTTGTAAAGAAATATTTTTTCAGTAGAATTATTTTCATCCAGAAAAGAAACTGTTGATCATCTTTTTGCCTTACTATATTAAAAATTTCTTTTAAACATTTTGAAGAATACTCTTTCACATTAGTATTTCACTATACAAAAGAATGTACGAACAGTTAAACTTGTATGTGGTATGGAATACTTCAATATATCAAACGAACTTTGTAAGTTGTTGGTAATTTTCTTTGTTTATTGTGAAGCGAATGCTTTCAGAAGCTCTTGGTGCTTCGAGTAAGGCTGCATAGGCTTTAAAATTACAAACAGTAAAATCTATTGCTCAATTTTTGAAGCAGTTATTTTTTTATTATTTTGCTTTGAGAATAAGCCTTATTTGCCAGCCTATTTTGATGAAAGCTTACCAAATATTTAAAAAAAACAACAACAGATTTACAGTCATGAGTTACAAAAACACCTAGTTGAAAATTTTGTTTGATTATCTTGAATAGATATCGAGCATATCGCTGACGGAGAAATTGGACGTCATTAAAGATTGTAGCACTAACAATGATTTCTTTCTTACTGCTAGTTTATGAGCAACATAAATAACAGTGATGCTTCGCTGTACTATTTTGTACTGATATGAACTTTGTGATATAGTTTCATCGTTGTACTTATATTGTTTCGATATTAATTATACTCCTGAAAATGGCACGAGAGGATAGCCGAAAGTTTGAAAGACGTGAACAATCCAATTGACAACGACAAACCTTTAATTTTTTCCTCATTGAGTTTTACTTTTGTCTTCCCGCCGGAAGGTTCTCAGCAGAGGATAAATTGAGATGTAATGCAGTATCCAGATTGAAACAAACCCTTACGACAATAGGATTATCTCAGTGCTAAGAACACAAAATTTTCTTGTCTGTCTGTCTGGTAATAAGCTTCCTACGTATTTAAAAGAGTATAATATTTAGTATGGAAGTAATTAATACAGGAATTTTTCACTATTAAATAAAACAGCGCATATGCTGATACAAAAAAATAGACATGGAGTTAATACCGTCATATTGAATAATCAAACACGCTTATTTATATTTCTGAGTAACTTTTTATGAGTTTAGTTTGTCAGCTGTTTTAATGTACCTGAATGAATACTTGTAGTTAGTAGTGGACTTCTACCTTTAAAGTCTATGATCATGTTGAAATATGATGCTTGTGGTGTAAAGTCAATTATTAGTCTGGGAGAATAGCTAATTGCGTGAAATATATGTGCATCTTTTACTGAACGTTCGGATTTACGACCAGTACTTACTGATGCATAATTATTTATTGTTGTGCCATCTGTTTACTAGTATTGGTAGCATTGTCTTCTATTCAGATGTACAATCCTGATAGTCAAGCATTCAATGTTTTAATTAGTTTTATTAACATTTGTAATCTAATCTAAACATATCTTGAACTAATTTAAGGATGCGGCATGATCGTTACTTATTCTGCCTAACTGAAACGCGTTAAATATCTGAAATATCAACTTCAAAATGAGCTTATCTGTCGGGAAAACAAATCCATATAAACAGTTAAAAAAATCTGCACGAAACTTAGCATTACGTCCTCAATTGACCAAGATAGGACTACAGACTATGTATGGTTCCAAAGTTATGACTATGTCCAAGTACTTTGACTCTGAGAGCACTATTAAAAGCAATATATCCTATCAACCTGAAAGGAAACAAAATCTATTTGTAATCTGTGGTTTCCTCATTCTCTAGTACATCTATGTTGGTATAGTACTGTTGTTAATTTGGTTGTTATAGAGACTTTAGTATCTTCTTGCAGGGTGGAAATTTGACGCTGGTTCTCATTGCCTTTGTGTTGATTATCTAAAGTATAAGTTAACTACGGTATTGATTTATATTGATATCGAAGAGAGTATAAGAAAATCCAGGTTCGTATATCTGAATGTCAGACAAAATAATGAATTGTTAAGAAACTATGAATATGTTATATATGTAATTGTCTGAACATAGATCTTGTGCAATATTTGTAGTAGGTGCTGACATCGAAATCTACTTTGATTAATTTAGAATTGTTGATATTGGAATGTGAACTAACTGGAGATTACTACAAACTGGAAGTAAATGATTGTTATTATTGATGCTAATGATTGATTCGTTGATTATAGTGATGATAGAATATGATAACTTAATTTACGCTAATGATAAATGTGCTTTGATGAGTACTTTGGTAAATAAAGAGAACCTGAATAATGGAACAAACACAGTTACGGATCTACTTTGGAAAATAGTAATAGTTACAATAATTATTAGCATATCCGAAAAAGGAATCAATTATTTGGTCTAGAAAACTGATAGATAGAGTTCTCTTGAATTGAATTTCCATCACTTATTCTTATTTGAGAAAGTCACCTCCTTGAGTATTAGATTGAATTTGATATAATATAAAATCGAATATAATGATATCGATTATAAAATCGATTCTACTTTTCACTCGATCCATAAAACGTCATCAAAAGATAGAAAGCAAGAAAAAAAAGCACATGGGAAACTTAAACATTAATCCTTAGTACTTTCATTTTTTAATATTTTATTTATATTAAAATATTTTTTCTATATTGTTTCTTTATTCCTATATGCTCATTACACAACGCTTAAAAGTCGAAATATAACATCGAATTCTTATATAAACACACTCATTCACAGTATACATATATTTTTAAGTATTCTGGTCGTTTATAGTAGAAAATGAAATAGAAATTCCTTATGACAGTCGTGTGATTTTTATACCAATGGACTTCATAAATTTTAAGTAAAAATCTTCTTCAAACGTCTTGCTTATACAGTTTCCAACTTACATCTAATATGCACACAGGTTCACTATAAATGCCTTATATCTAATCAATTGTATGATACACTATTTTGAAAATAATGATCTTAATTTGATGCTGAAGGAATTATTAGTACAGTAAGATGTTAGTTACTCTTTCATTTAGTTCTGGAAATATACACCTACAAACTCTCACGTCAGATATCCAGAACAGATTCATAATCACATTTCTAAATGTTTCTCTTTGGATTTTCCACTTTAAAACACGTTAATCATAAGTTTCATTTAAAACAAAATAAAATTATCAAGAAAGATTGAAAAGTTCAGACATGTGCTCATTGAGTGACTTGAGGGAAAAAAAAGACAAACTAAGACAAACATTTATAAATCGAATATCAGAGAATCATTTGTTATTTTGAAATTTAAAGTCCCATTAAGCGTCTATTCAGAACCTACGAATTCTTCTTAGTTGCGAAATAATCTTGAGAAAAGGGTGCAAAATTTTAGTATATTAAAATCAATACGAAATAACATATACCGTTTAGTTACCGTCATGTTTGTTTGCACTTACAGCTTATAATCTGGTGACATTATGACATCATGGGCGCTTGTCTACCTGGATTTCAGTTAAGGGTCATTCCATATCCAGACGGTACAATGACATTTACTGCACTATTCACGATCGCTTTCATTTTCAGTATACTAAAACTACTATGCAAGAATATCTTAGATCTTAATTTCTGTTTTTCTATTTCATTCCAGTTTTGAGTTATGAGGGTTCAAAGTTTGAAAAACACGATGATTCGGGCGCCATCCGACAACTTATATACCTTAATATCTCAGCTGAGAATTAAGATACTGTAAAAGTAGAAACACCGTTCTCTTCAGAATTGAATGCAGTTTAATATGATATGTCTCACGGTATACTCACCTAATTTTTTTTTTAATTAAGGCACACATTTTAAATTTTGAAAATTGATATCTCAAAAGTATTACACCTTTTTTTCCCCACAAAATTTTCTTTTATTGATTTGTTCATATTTTAAAAAGCTTTGTGCTACGTTTCAACTTCGGATCTCAATGGAATCATAGTTTTCAAAATTATGTTGTGCATGCTTGAATACTTCTTTTTGGCTCTAGTGACGGTTATGTCAGTCAGATAAACAAGAATAAAAAAAAAGGACTTCAACGCGTAATATGAGTTAGTTTAGTGATTCACCTGTGAAAGGAATGAAATTACTATGCGTATTAGAACATGTTGGAGAATGCATGTGTATGAGTGTGTGCGCACGCATAATAACGATTATTGTGTGTTCCTTTTAGAAGAGGAGTTTGGTCGGTATAGTAAATAATTACAGAAATAACATCACTGCATTTAGCATACACAAATGCACTAACATCTATTGATTTCACACTACACTATTTAGGAAGGTTCTTCAACCAAAAATCTCCCGTTGTAGTGGAGTGCGAGTCTCTTAACGAGCAATGACGATCTGGCAGAGTATCGAGACCTGAGGAACATTCTATATACACAGAGAATTGTCCATGAAGTCGTGATTTAAAGAAAAGCATATTCAACAAGTATCTAGGAAATCAGAGTTCGAGTCCCGGTCATGGCAGTTGTCAGTTTTTCTGTGTTAGTTTCTCAAAATTCTCCTATCATAAAGAGTACTTTAGTGTTTATCAGGAATGGAACATCTATGCAAGAATTTATACTTCTTTGATATTTATACAATAATATTTTATTCTAATTTGCTTTATTTTTTAAAAAATTTATCAAGACTTTTATCCGTAGTTAATTCTGAATGACAGTTTTTCCATTGGAAACACCAAAATTAGAAAACAGATGAACTTATACAAATCTTGATTAATTCTCCCGAATTCCTATTATTTCGTGCTAACGATCAATGGGAAACCACTAGAGTATACAGTGTACCAATATCAATATTTTCCACGGTTACATTGTAATAGGAGTTTCATTTATTCACCTATAAATCACATTTCTTTGGGAAATGTCTAAACTAGCTCAAATTACACGTTGAAGCGTTTCTTGTTCTTGTTGACCTGACTAACATAGCACCAATTTGCCTTCACCATAGTAACAAAAAAAAAAAAAAAAAAAATGT
This sequence comes from Lepisma saccharinum, assembly GCA_022664845.1. Taxonomy (NCBI): domain Eukaryota; kingdom Metazoa; phylum Arthropoda; class Insecta; order Zygentoma; family Lepismatidae; genus Lepisma; species Lepisma saccharinum. The sequence continues at coordinate 9,473 of JAGDQP010068414.1, forward strand.
GTTCATGAATGCACAACATAATTTTCGAAACAGTGATCTCATTGAGATCCCACGTTGAAACTTTGGACAGAACGTTTTGAAATATGGACAAATGAACACATTTTCTTTTTTTTTTAAAAAAAAGGTAATAATATTATTTTTGAGATATCGATTTATAAAATTGTTAAATATGTACCTTAAGTTAAAAAATAATTAAGTGAGTATACCGTGTAAACATATCATATTAAACTGCATTGAATTCTGAAGAGAACAGTGCTTTGACTTTTGCAATATCTCAAAATTCTCAGCTGAGATATTAAGATATGATGTACGGTGACGCCCAAATTATAATTTTTTGAAACTTTTAGATAAATATCTAAAAAAAAAATATTTGAAGTAAGTTTTGACCACTAAAATATATATATATATATGTATATATATATATATATAGATATATGATATTTTAACAAAATTGTAAATTGTAAGATTATTTTAAAATGGAATGACTCTTTAATGACACGTTTTCTTTTGATCTTTCACTGATTTCTGGTAGTTTTAACGTCGTATCAGTTTTATGTTTGGATTTTTTTTAAACACTTGATCATACGTTGGATCGAGTAAATTATTTTACAAATTAAGTTCACGATGCGTCCAGATAGGTTTCTTTCATATAATTTCAGCTTAAAAAATGATGATATGGAGTTTGGTTATAGCCTTCACTCGTGACGATAGAAAAGAACAAGACAACAGCGATAAATGAAAAGACAATAGTAAGTATTTACAAAATAAATAAATAAACTAATGAAGGATAGAAATTTAAAACATTTTACCTGTTTGATGAACTTTGGTGACACGCAGACGGAAACTTTCAACCTCTAGTTTACTGCCAGACCTCCCTGTGGGGGGGTGTCACCAAAAATTCTCGAGCGCACACCTCAACTTCAAAATTGTTACGGTAAAAAAAATCAATAGAGATAGTGCAAAACTCCACTTATCCTCCCAATTTTGATATTACACCCCGTCAAACTGAAAATCTTGGCGGAATCTCTGCTTACTGCTGTTCGTACGGAGTGGCAACAAGTTCTACTGTTTTCTGAAAGATAGTTTAGTCTTTCTAAATCGTGAGGAAAAATTAAACTGTCGGTCATTGGGTGACTACGGTGCATTAAAGCGTTGTTTTGTTAGTATTTTGAGATTAGATTAGGTACAGGTTGTAAATGAGATTTCGTTTAGTTTGTTTCCAATTTGGCACTATGGAATCGTTTTATTTTGAGTGTTGCAATATTTAGAATGTAAATATGGATCACGAACGCTTAGAAAATGGCAAAATTAAGGAAGAGTAAGCCGATTCTTGTCTGAACTTGTTCTATATTTTGAAAAACAAAAATATTACACCAATGTATTATGTATGTGCACATTTTCTAAAGTACAAAGTATATATAAGTAGAAAATACTCTCTGTATATCTAATATTATAGTATAATAATAATAATAATAATAATAATAATAATAATAATAATAATAATAATAATAATAATAATAATAATAATAATAATAATAATAATAATAACAAT
>JAGDQP010068415.1:0-11024 GCA_022664845.1 Lepisma saccharinum
TGGTTTTAGGTATCTCTGAAAAAGGAAGAGCGTGAGAAATAAGGCATCATAAACACCTCTTGCTAAAGGTTTCACACAAAACCAAGAAACGTGAGTTCACTTGTAGATTAACGTACAACTTTTACAACTACAGTCTGTAAGGAAATTCGACAAATGGATTGTCTGGTTAAGCATTTGTATGTTATGTTAAAGTCGTGGATATCCAAAAGCGCTTGAAAATACTTGAATGTTAAGTGAAAATATTCGCAAGATCATAATCTATCTAACAAGAGGTGATAATGAAGGTAACAGCTTTCAGAGAAAACCGATTCTATTAGGAATTGCAGATGAAATTATTAACCAAGTAGAAAATGCTGACGACTCTCATTGGAATGAAGCAACGTACAGAAATTAAAATCTTGTTTCTCCAAAATTATGCAACATGAACAAGTATAACGGAAATAACAATTAGGCCCATTTCCGTACAATCGGACAACTGAAAAGAACACGAAAGAGAACACTTCACATTCAGTATTTAAAATATGCACACAATGACCCTGAATCAATATATTCTTACACGGAGAATTGACCAGTTGTCATATTCAATAATTCTACAGTGCCTATTCGAAAGAAAAAATAATATATATTATTGGAAAGTGCTATTTCATTAGAAAGAGAACTAGTATTTGCCAAATCTAATAGAAAAATTAAGTAAATACAGTGAATGAAAACTGTAGTGAATCAATCCTACAACAACAGATTGATGTATTAATGCATAACATTAAGGCTATTTACCAGCTGGTTTTCACGCTGTGTTTCGTTTCCCGTCGATTATTCTAGAATGGAAGTAAACAAAGAGAAAACAAGTTTCACAGCCTAACGGAAGTTTAATATATTACCAAAGATATCTCTGTTCTTCAAAAACTATTTTCAATAATAATAGCGTTGTTTGTATACAAATTTCCGTTGGCCAATATGATATCCAGAAGCAGTCTGGAGAAAACGGTGAAATTACGATACTAAACGCCGATGATACTTATTGTTGAAGTAGGGTAAGGATCCCTATTGCCGTGGTAACCCAAATTTTATCAAAGGTAATATGGTCAACCAGTAGTGTCCAAGGTAATATAGGTATTGATGACTATTTCAACGGTAGTTACATTTTGAAGTGTACATTACACATTGAGTTTTGATCATCATCAATAATTTCTGTGAATTTTCTCAAGTAGACTCTTTAATTAAAAGAGATAGAGGCGCCGTTGTGGTGGTAGCGCTCCACATATTCTCGACCTACGGCACGAAGTGAGATGAGGTAGTCAGTCCCACGCTCTACGGCCTTTGCCTTCCCAAGATGCCAAGGAGTCCCATAACACTCTGGTACTCAATTTGATAGAAGCCTGAGTGCACCTCAGAGTGCCAGGCATGGGAGCACTGAAGAGAAAACTCCAGCGTCCTGGTCGGGATATGAACCCGGGCCGCCTGATTCGTAATCAGATGTGCTACCAACTGAGCCACGGCGATTTCCAGAGACTTTTTAATACCTTGTATAAAATTATATTAAAGTAATATACTACGAGTGAAATGTATGTTTGGAAATACAGTACAATATGTATGTTTTCTGTATATTATTTTTTGTATCACGGCATTAGGATAACACTGTCAAGGAGTTAAGAACTTTGTCACGTATTTAAGAACAACTGCGCAAAAATGAAGGACAATGTGTTTTACTAGAATCGTGCGAATATTTATACTGAATTAAATTTAAAAAGGTTGAGAAATGTTCAAACTATGTCACAAAGGTGCTGTTCGAACAACATTTTCCCACTTACAACAAAAACAATTACGCAGATTTTATTAAAAATATCACTTAATTAGGCAGCAATATCCTGTTAAATAGGGTATGGTGTCCTCCGTGGATGAGCGATTTCTCTTGCTGCTATGTAATCAAGGGGTTCCGGGTTCGATACCCTATGAGGACACATTGAATGTAGAGGTTCGAACGCACTTCAACTGTAGGTCCTGTTTTTAAGACATCATTTCCATCAGATGTATGACAAAGCCAAATCACCATCTTTTCACCTTGCCCAGAACCTTCGGGGTACAAAACTGGTTTCAACAGTAATCATCATCGTCATCATCAAGCGAGGTATAGGTTGTGAAAGTTACTTTAACATCCATGTTTGAATAATCAACAAGAAACAAAAGACATGGAAACCAACTAGTAAACATCCTTAAGAGTGCTCTAATTGTTCAGCTGCATTACCACTCCCAAACTAAGAAACTCATATTCTTAATGCAAGTGGAAACATATGGAAACATAATGAAAAAATAAGTAATAAGTAAGGAAGAATAAGTAATTAAAGATGAATATTAAGTAAGTCTCCACACACACAACCGTGCAAACTGCACTCTATACTCCTTCACACCATGCGAGTGTCTTGCATGTTACAGAGTGCATATTCATGCTTTGACTGAAGATAAATCACTCAGTTCCGAAGTAGAATGAAGAACTTCTGCATTCACAACTCACCTTGAGCAGTTCTTCCTTTACATCGTCCACGGTATCCTCCACTTCCTGTCTTTGGGCGGAACTAACTGGACTAGACATGGCGGACGTCTCCTGTAGTTTTGAAAACAAAGGAACGGGACAACGTTAGTTATGTGTTTCTCAGATGTGGACACGAAAGAGAATGAACACAAGCAGGTCAGAGATATCACAGCGTCACTTGGACTCTGTCCACATAATGAGATGAACTCTCTAATCGGATTATTTATTCACAAATGAAAACCATCCTACCATATGACAACGAATTGTTGATCGAGATATTAAAATTACGTAACATGAGCTACAATATAAAATTCTCGGTATTTGCTATGTAGATTGTATGCAAATGACGGTAATTCCAGCATGTGATTTAAGTAGCACGTATAGCAAGAGAGTTTGTATGTTGATACAACAAGTGCGATCCAGCTCCTATGGTCTACTAGTTAGTGGTTACAACCGCTGACTTTAGATAAGCACTGGAAAGGCGATGCGGGTTTTAGTCCGGCTCTCGCCGTCTATATTGACTGAAGTTTTCCAGGATTTTCCTCATTTCAGCCAGTGGAATGCCAGGATGGTACATAGAATTTAGACCTGGCCGCTTCCTTCTCTATTAGTTCTCCAACTGCCATAGTACAAAAGTTAAACGTCGCGACTTAAAGCCAGAAAAGCAAAGTTTCAATATAAAGTAGTTTTTTTTTTAAGAAATGTGATTTGTATTTCCCGTGTCATGCCTACTACATGCATGAAACTGAAAGTGATTACAGTGTTGGATAGAACCCAAATCAATTCCGCCGCAATTGGAATGGAAATTCTAATTGCAACATAATTGATTTGGACTCTGATATGAAAGGTGGAAAAGATACATCTCATTCATCATTGAAAGTCTCAAACTTCCAATTTGCGAATCGAATTTAAGATAATTATTTGCGCTTTTATATGAGAAATTGAGAAGTGGCAAATATACTTCTCACTTGTGGTCAAAAGTTCTAATCTTCCAATTTTCAAATAGAAATTAAGATAATTTAAGGATATAGACTCTCATTTGACAAGTATTCACAGTTCATTAATAAATCGACACACAAAGGAAATTTTAAAATATCTGGGAATATGTCATTATTAATTACATACCGTCGACGTTTTCATGCAAGTGCTATAAAATACTCTAGTACATCTTAAAAATATTTCTGAATTAAGCAATCAAGTAGAATATGTTACTGAGTTCCTCCATAACCGAGTAATCAAAACTCTCTCTTACTGTGCGAACGGTCATGGATTCGAGCCTCGGTGGGGCCTCCAGTTGCGGTGTTGATCCAGCATGGTGATGCCACTTAAGAAGTAGTGGACTGAGGTCTCGAAAGCCAAATAAAGCTGCGATACCACGTAGACCCCTCGCGTTAAACCAAAACCACCACAATTAAGTTAAAAGATTTACCATAATTGTTAGTAATTTTCAAGTCACTACTGGAAGGTTTTCTCCACGTTATCCACAAATTCCAGTCAGCTGGTGTCCTCATACGTGTAGCTCTTGGAAAAAGTTTAATTTCGTTTATCCATGTTGAATTTTATCGTATTCTTGGCCTTTCTTTCTCTCGAAATCCAATGTAAAAGATTTGTCGTCCATCTTCCATTTGTTCGTCTAGCTATGTGGCAAGCTAATCTCCACCTATCTTCTTCGCAGTCTTGATCAAATCTTCTACCTTTTTTGAGAGTGAATACATTAATTTGTCTTCCTGTCCTCCTAGTCATTCCTAGTACGTATCTCTCCATTGCTCTCAATGTTTGATTAGTTTGCAAATCATTTACAGGCATACAACATCAGAGATAATACACAATGATTATATACATAAGACTGAGGCACCCTGGAAAAAAATAATGCTAATAATCCTACGTAGTTGCAACGATTTCGCAAATTACTTATCCGTGTATGGAATTACGATTGCAAAGTCAAATATATTATACATTATTACACGATGTATGTTTGGTGTTCTTTCAAATAACATATATTATTTAGTTAACTATAAGATATGCGCTATCTTGAAGTTCCCCAGATTTTATCTCGATTGATTTTCTTATATGAGAAGAAGGTCCTGTAATATGTCATTCTGTGCTAGAATTTTACGGAAAATACATTTCTCATGTCAGTTATGCCGTAACTGCATTAGTCCCAGAGATAAGGATGTGTGACATTAGTATGGGATAGTGATGCAATATGTTGAAAAAACTAATTTCGTTTTGAAATATCAAAGAAAATCAAACCCAAATGTATACAGATTGTTCCTGGGTATCCATATGAATACTCTATCGATATGAATTTGTATTCATCTGGGTTTCATTCTCTTTGTCATTTCGAAACGAAATGAGTGTTTTCATGTTATTGCATCATTACTCCATACTAATTTACATACCTTTATCTCTCGCAATAATATAGCTACGAATAAAATCGATTTCAGAATTGTATTTGCAGTAAAATTCCAGCCCAGAATGACATAATAAACGGCCTCCTTCCTATTTAAGAAAATCAATCGAGATTTAATTGGTGGACTTCAAGATGGTGGCCATGAAGAACATCCACTTCAACAGGTAACGTCTTCCCCCACGTATCCATTACTGTGTATTTGCTTTCCATTTACTTCAGCAATTTAAAAATATAAGGGCATTTCCATATTTTTTGGTCACTCTCCATAGACAAGAATCTGATTTTTATATCATCGATATCTCCCAAAGGAATTGAATTCTAGTGGCCAAAATTTGCATGCGCACAAATTTGGGATTCTAATTCAGATGGGGAAGGGGGGGGGGGATATAATTTTTATCCCCCCTATCAGTATGTTTTATTGCAAGTAGGAACTCGAACATATACAGCATGTCAAGCATTAATAAACCGGCTTGAATAAATTTTATTGCCACGTAAATATTGAATGGTTTTAACACACATATTTTAAGGTAAATTTTATTATTTATTTAATATGTGATTTTAACTTTCTTTTTTCAGAATTCATGGCATCTATCGTTAACATCTCGCAGAAGACCGCATTAGAGCTGTAATATTTCCTGATGCAAGAGAAGACGGAAGAAATTGCTCCAACTTTCATAACCCGGAACTTGATAGCTACGAAACTGAGAAGATCGGAAGAAATTGTGGAAAGGAATTGTTAAAAGAATGTTGAAGAATGTGAAAAAGAATTTCGAGGAGAAAGACCGAAGAACCTGTCTCAAGAATCAAAAGACATTCTGAAAAAACTTCTCATATGGTATTCCCGTACTATATAGATCCTCAGTCCCTAACAAGGCTAGTGCCTAAATGAAAGCAGATAGAGGAAAACTGACTTCAGATTTTTTTTTAATATTCAGTGTCCTCTTTTACCTCGTCGCTTTCAATCTGGCAAGGCGACCTTCTATTATGGTATTCTCGTAGATACTTCCCCGGAACCTCATTGCCTTTGTGCTGTCAAGGGGGAAGGGAAACTTGTTAATAGCTTGATGAACGTGAAATACAGGATAAACTTTACATTCCAAAAGTAAAATAAAATAAAATTGAAATAATCATAATATTCATATTACTGAAATGAAATCTTAACTCAGAAGGCAGTATACAATTTTATAGCAGGGACTTTTCAGTATCATCGGACACTAACATGTCCATCACATTTGAACAGTCAGGACTGTCAGATGTTTTACTGTCCGGTGTGGATTCATTGTTCATAACGTTGGAAATTAATGCACTATGATTACTGGTTATTATACTATTTGAAGACGTAAAGCGATAGAGAGAGATGGTATGACACTGCCAAATTTCTAAGACTTTCAATAACTCAGGTACACCTAAAAGGGCAAGTATAGTACTTCCATCAAAGGATGTGTTGGAAGTCGAAATATGTAGAAAGGAAATATTTTGACAAACTTTAAAAGATAATTTACGTGGAAGATTTCATGTCGCAGAACAAAATTTATGTGAAATCAATCATAGCCAATTGATATTATAAAAATGCCGTATGGTGTGCAATGTGTATTGTTTTTGCTTGATTATTTCAAAATTGATCCATTGAAGTCAGTTTTATACTTCCTGAATTACAAGACCTACAATCAAATTGTTGGTGAGGACCTGCAGAAATTTCATCTGTCGGAGGTACTGTGAATTCCCACGGCACAAAACAAACGGGGATTTGCTCCTACGACTTTGCAGATGACTAGCTTTATAATATACTGAGTTTTAAAACATTAGCTAACGGGTATTAACTCATTAACATTAGTGGTCTGACGTTAGATAACAATTCACAATATTTGTACGTTAATTGAAAACTTTTTATGGAATGAAACTGCATAGAATTGACGTTATTTAATTTCATGTTTCATTTCTGTATGTGGTGAATAATCAAAGTCAATAATGACAAACAAACCTACGAAATGTACTACTTTAATAATTAATAAAATCAGTAGAATAGTTTTGCCCACAAATCTTCACATGTGTGTTAAAGAAATAAGTCTAATAAACAGGATACAGTCCTCGAACATACACTATAAGTACGCTTCTTTCATCTTTACATTTTCTTTAAACAAAGAACACAGTAATAACATTTTTTATTGGTATGTTCTTTACATTTTGCTGAGGTATTTCTTCTTGTTCTTCGTTGATATCACCCAGATCTTGTTGAAAGAACCAACGGCTCTGGAGGAACTGGCGCTTATATTGCAACTGATACTGTTTTTGATGTCTAACATGTTTTCTACTATTGTTTTACTGTTAGGATCCTTTGTGTTTTCCAGAGAGTCTTGAACAAGAAATCTTAAATATATAATTCCTATTTATCAATTTTTGATCAACGGATTTTGAAATTCTTAACTTTTTATGACTATGTGGATTTGGGGACTGCAAAAATATTACTTACGGACGAAGTAACACCAGAAAGCTTAACAAGCCAAAAAGAAAGCCAACTTCAAATATGTTTTAAGAGGAATTAGCAATCAGGTGCCTATTAAAAATATATTTAAAATAACAGAAAAATGTGAACGATAATTTTGGAAAGCAGTCTTAGTAATATTTAAGAATATTTATTAAATGAATTAATCCATAATTTGAAGATGCTTGGTATTAACAAGAAATATGAAGGCCTGGGCTATGTCATCTTGTTTTACGGACCTTCAAATATTTCGGCTCTTCAAAATCTAGTTCAATTAATCTAACAAACGTTAGTAAATATTAGCTTTTCAAAATTTTAGAATTATTCTGGATTGTTCAATACTTTTAAAAATTGAAAATGTGAAGTGCGAATACAAGATCTAATATGGGGCCCGCAAATTATCACTTTCGATTAGATTGGATTATTCGTTCATTATACGTATATATCCAGAACTATCAATATTCAGAAAAAAAGAGTCCGTTCAATAAATAAATAAATCACATATAAGCGTGATGATACAATAACGTCTGTGATCCGTGTATTCAGTTTTGATATTTTTTACAAAATTTGATTTAGCGCCCCCGTATAAATTAAAATTATAACGTATTCAAAAGAAAGAGTTAAAATCATAGGGACAAATGGAGGTTACTAAGCGAATGCCGGGCCCTGCCAGTTTCAGAGTCAAAGTCATAGATTTTCCCATCTGTGCTCATGACTATTCAAAGGGTGTATGGCTTATCTCTGTCGAACTTGTGGTTACTGAAATCTCGTAGGGGCACAAATGGAGAATACAAAGCGATTGAAAAGGACCTGCCAGTTTTACTGTCACGTTGTTTATTTTCCTCACCGTTGCAGAACATGACGAATCCAACGATATATAGACAATTTCTGTCAGACCTGTAGTTTCTGAGATCTAGGAGAGGCACAAATGGAGAATACCAAGAGACTATTAGTAGAAAGGATCTACCAATTTTAGGGGCAAAGTTGTAGGTTATTCCACGGTTTAAGACCGTGATGGATCCAATGGTGTATGTCTTATCTTTGTCACATTCATAGTTTCCTCATCGTTTCTGATCATGACGAATCCAACGGTACCGAAAATACGTGAAAACCATTGAAGTACATGGCTTTGAGTCGAAATATGTTGGTTTGGTTGAAATATTCCCATAAACACCGAAGATATAGGGAAAAGTATATTTTTCAAGATGGCGGAAGGTTGAACCAAAATGAATGAAAAACATTCAAGTACATGGATCGGAGTCTAAATATATTGGTTTGGTTGAAATATTCCCATAAACGCCGAAGATATAGGATAAAGTTCGTATTTTCAAGATGGCGTCAGATGGTACCGAAAATAAATGAAAACCATTTAAATACATTTAAAAACGATTTAGATATACTTAAATTGGTCTGAGTCGAAATGCGCTGGTTTGGTCGAGATATTCCCAAAAATATCGAAGATATAGGGAAAATTTCATTTTTCAAGACGCTTCCGAAAATAGCTCGAATACATGGAACCGCTGAAGTACAACCGCGCGGGTAGAAAATACATTGAAACCAATGATACACATAGTACTGAGTCGAAATACGTTTGTTTGGAGGAAATATGCCTTCTGTATGAATCTGAGTCGGAAATATTGGATTCAACATGGCGGCTTTTTGATAGTTTAATGTGTTTCTCGTAAAAAAAAAACTTTATTTTTATATGGGCCAGTCTAGTAACTTTGGACTTCGGCCCGTCACGATTCGTCTTTAGCTGTTAAGTGTTAAAATCCACACCCATGCCCCTTCCGGGACTCGAACCCGGGACCTTCGAGCCGATGGCCTACCGTCGCGGACCGCTCGGCCACCCGGTCGGCTTAATGTGTTTCTCGTAACCTAATCTTGGTAATTTACTTCTACGCCAAATTTCGCTTGACTAGTTCATTTGGTTATCGTAACCATACTCTCCGGGCGACTCCGCCCCCATGGTACAGATCTACCCCATACCTCTGGGGGCTGCGGTCTCACAGGGGTAGTTTGCACCATTTATTGTAACCTACTCTTTGTTATACACCTTCATACCAAATTTCGTTTCTCTAGCTTCAGTGGTGTGGAAAAAGGGTTTCGGGCGGCCATTTTGGATTTAATATGACGACTTTTTAACGTTTTCTTATATTATCGTGAGCTACTAATGATGGTATGTATACCTTCATTCAAAATTTCATTTCTCTAGCTCGAACGCTGTGGAAAATGGTTTGGTCGGCCATTTAGAATCCAAGATGGCGACTTTTCAAAATGTTGTAATATTTTACTAAACTACATACACCTTTATGCCAAATTTCGTATCTCTAGCTGAAACGGTGTGGAAATTGGATTTTTAGGTTCCTCCATTTTGGATCCACGATGGCGTCTTTGGGGTAATTTGTAATATTTTCATAGCCTACTAGTGATGATGTACCTTCGTACCAAATTTCGTTTCTCTAGCTCCAGCAGTTTAGGCTATGCCCTCTATATAATAATAGGTTTTGCGGCCATTTTGGATCCAAGATGGTCACTTTTTCAACATTTTGTAGTATTTTCTTAACCTACTAGTTATGATGTAGCTTCATACCATATTTGGTGTTTCTAGCTCCAGAGATTTAGGATATGAACTCTACATAAAGATGGAGAATACTAAGCGATATAAAGGACCTGCCACTTTTAGAGTCAAACTGATACGTTTCCCCACCGTTTGAGACCATGACGAATCCAACGGTGTATTGGTGTATGGTTCATCTTTGTGTGACCTGTAGTTACTGAGATCTAGGGGGGACAAAGAAACATACAGATTTGGAATACAAAGCGATTGAAAAGGACCTGCCAGTTATAGAGTTTATTTGATAGTTAATTTCATGCTTGAAACTATTACAAATCCAGCGGTGTATGGCTCAACTCTGTTGGACTTGTAGTTACTGAGATCTAGGAGAAGCACAGATGGAGAATACTAAGGGATTCAAAAGGACCTGCCACTTTTAGAGTCAAACTGATTATTTTCCCCACCATTTCAGACCATGACGAATCCAACGGTGTATGGTTCATCTCTGTGTGACTTGTAGTTACTGAGATCGAGAGGGGAGGGGAGGGACAAACATACCATGTCAAAATGCATGGAGAAAATTGAGAAAACTAAGTAAATGAAAAGGACCTGTCAGTTTTAGAGTCAAAGTCATAAGTTTCCCCACCGTTTCAGATCATGACGAATCCAACGGTGCATGACTCAACACTGTCGGACTTGTAGTTGCTGAGATCCAGGGGGGACGAACAGACAGACAGTACAAACCCTATAGCTTCCCTTATTCGCTGACGTCCGTACGGGTGCGCTAATAATGAACACAATTGTTAAGAAAACTTATTTACTAAATATCAAGCAACCTTCTTAGACCTCTTCTACACGAGTATGGAAAACGCGGTGGTTTTACTGCGAGCAAACAACCGCGCCTTCTAACAAAACCCAAGTTTTTGTATATGCATCTCAAGGCGCGCGGTGAAAGCGCTTGTGTAGATACGTACAGTACATTTAAAAGCATTGGTTTTATTAAGAGGCGAGGTTGCTCGTGGTTAAATAACCGCGTTTTCCCCGC
>JAGDQP010068416.1:750-11024 GCA_022664845.1 Lepisma saccharinum
CTAGCACTATACTGTGCCTCTCTGTCCTGACTCCGATTGCTGTTCCTAGATGGCATATCCGAAGTCTCTGAAGCGTCACCGAGCTGTCGTGCTAATCCGTTCTTTATCTTTCCACGCTCTAAATATTCGTCAAATTTTGTGTTAATCCGATTTCTCGTTGGAGTTGCATTTATAATGGCGAGCAGTATATTTTCTGGTGCTGGATTATAGATTGGATGAATGAGTAATTTGGAACGAAGGTTTTACCAAAATAATTTCGTAAGTTTAACGGATTTCATATTCCAATGTTCTATTGCGTTAATCCTTGATTACTCTTATTGAGAAAGACATTGAAGAGAGCGTAAATAACTTTGAACGCATTAATGGTTGGTAGTAAAGACTCACATCGTATTCAAAATTAAAGTCAGTGAAAAGTTGTCATGTCGGTACTATGGAGAATTGATTTGTTGTAATTTCAGGAAATTACATTACGATAGTTTAGAAAAAAAATTAATTATGCATTTGTATTTTTCTGAAAAGTCACATCGATTTATCTTGCCTCAAAACGATTCCTTTTTGGAACTTTGCTCAGCAGTCGCTGGACTTAGGCGCGGTTCGGGTGCTATTTTAGTCTATTAAAATCAAATAAAAATTGCTTTGCTTTTGAACTCCAAATATATACAAAATAGCATCGTCTACACAGCCTAGTAAATCCAAAATCACAGTTGCAAAGAAGGAATTGAAGAATCCAGGTTAGTGTAGAATTGTGATTGTCTGATCTGAGACAAATTTCTTGGCAATAAAATTCTTGAGTATAGTATCACCTCTATAGTACAGACTTAATCTTAAGCTTTAATACAGCCATTGGAAGCAACTTGATGATTTCCTAAACCCATTCATCTTACGTCAGGATATGAAATTTTTATTCTATGCAAACACAGTTTTGTGCACCACTATCTCGAAAACTACACACTGTTTGACATCCCTTTGAAAATACTTTTTTCTTTGTTTCGGTGTGAGCAATAAAACAAAGATATATAAGTAATCACCTCCCAAAAGTCGTACCCATATTTTGAAACTACTCTGTATATCACACATAATATCCACATTCTGTTCAAAGAATCGTGGAAATTAAATTGTTTAATACTATTCACGTTAAAAATAAACTGTGGACAGAATTTAAAATGTTAGGCTTTCTCACACACCTTTCCATTTACGACTCTCAGCAGTGAACTATGTTGAATGTGTTTGGTTAAGTGTGTAGTTGATATATTCTTAAATGAAAAAAGCATATACTACAACCAAACAAATACTGAACAATGAACCTCGGGCAAAAACAAAAATTCCATGAGGTTGAATTAATTTTCCTAGCACTATTTACCTTTACCATCGGAAAAAGTTGATGTAATTTTAATGTTCCATTAAATGCCGTAATTAAATGTGGAATTTGCGAAACAAATGGACAGTAAAATTTAATGCTGTTGCATTTATGAGAAAAACTGCAAAAAAAACCTATAAATAAAAGCTAGCTCATAACAGTGAAGTACGTGCCGCAGAACAAGTTCGTACAATCTCACAGAAGAGAATAAAGCACTTTAAAAATATTCCAAAACCATTTTCTTTCTCGAAAGGACATGAAACTATACAACTGTATCTCCTTCTCACTGAAACCTTTAGTATAAAAAATGATTTTCTATGTGATATTTCAAATTAGATTAATCCTACAACTTGTCAATAAACCCTAGAAGCGTCGTTTACTTGTCAGCTCTTGCTTAAAAATGGATTGTACTGAACCTCTTTCAAACACGTTAGGCCCCAAGACCACTCTCTTGGCCTACGGTGGCTAGCTACAGGTCAAAATTGTTTAAAGACATTTTCAACTTTTAGGGGTGTGCCCCGGTTCCCTGAAAATGTGCGTTGAAAGTCCCAAATGTTTGCAAACGTGCACAGCAATGTATTAAGAAATAGAAAAGAACCAAATACTTGTTGTAAGCTGTCTTCTTATGAAAAATAGACCTCCTCGTTCAAATCATTAACGTTGATTACTGTAATAGAATAGACTGCTCGAAATACTTTATACATTAAAAAAAAAATTGTATTTAAGTATTATTTTAATTTCAAACCTATTCCACTATTTCTCTTAAATTAATACTTTCTTCGTATAAAACTTATTTGTAGTGATTTAATATTTTGATACTTTGACAGAAATTGTAGAAAATTTTGCGTTTGTTTTGTTTGAACCAAAGATTGACAAAAACTAGTAAGTTAAAACTATATAAAAAAATAAAGTTGTTTCGTTTCTAACAAAATTGTGTTTGATAACGGTTCATTAATGGAATTTAAAGAATTTTTGGGGAACTATTTTTTGTTAAAAATAGTATTATGCCAATTATTATTAAATCTTTCCTCGTAAAACTTATTAGATAGTATCGTCCGATTGCAAAAACAGATCTAGATGAGACCATGGTTTAGGCCAGTGGTTCTCAAACCTTTTCTCACCTAGCCCTTTTAATCAAAATATGAAACTGCGGAGACCTAACATATTTTGCTAGGCTCAATTTATATACAGTGTAAAATATTTTATTCACGCACACGAGGTTCAGTTGATAACCCCGTGAGCTTCGAATCAGCTATGGGGACACAAGCAAGTTCGAGTCCTACTATTGGTTATCCTGACTAAGGTGTTGCAGTATGTTCTTGGTTGATAAGGCGAAGGGCGGAATGGTATGTCAATTAACCGCTATTTTGCAATACGTAGCCTCGGAAAAGTGGTCACGGAGAGACATCATCCCTCAGATGCCACGAACTTGGCCAAACTTGCAAAATCAGTCCACAAAAGAAACTTAAAAAGATAAAGATATGAAGGGTCAAATGTCAAAAGCAGTTAACTTTCAGCATTGTAAAAATAAGGTTATGGTGCAAACTGACCGTTTAAAAGCAACAACAATTGGTTAAAAAAAAGCTATGTCACTCGTTCTCAAGGCTGCTAAGGGAAGTTGCCTCTTTAGCTGACATGCAAGAAGCAGTTAACGGCATTTTTGTTCTCCTGAACAATTTCATTTTTTGGAGTTGTCTGCTTTCTGCATTTGAGTCTTCTTATATCCAATGAGGAAGTTCATTACTGGGAGAAATTGGTTTCAGTCAACAGCAAAATAACACTTTCAGTTTTTATATAATATTCCAGTATTCTACATGAACAAGAGCAATCATAACCAAAGAGCAGAAAAAAAATACATAAATGCTTAACAATTTTCCTAATATAAAATATTGATCAACTCATGTCAATGCGACGAGTGCAGTTGCTTCCTGCCCATGCAAAGTTCTTTCACGTCTCGCTTTATGGAAGAGAGTTGTAGTCGCACATAAGGCTCAGCATTCAGTCTATTGAGTTTTTGTGGAGACATAGGTTGAAAAGCTAGTCTGACACAGATAGGTACTAACGAAGGGAAGTAAAACTCTGACAGCTTTCGGTGTTAAATTGAAGACCTGAATTGAACCCAAGTCCACCAGAGTATATTTTTTTCAGAAGGAACAAAAACATTATAATATTCAATGGTTTTGTTTGAAAGCGCGTTTTTGTCATTTGTCTTATTAATTATGCTCTTTTTTGTCCCTCCTGTGTTTCAACTGCGTGGAACAGAAATAGCAATGTGAAAAATATGTACCGTCAACGGGGGTGAAGTCGATCAATATTTTTATTTTTTTTTCTGTTATTTGTGCTAAAAATCGGTGTCGAAGTGAAACGAAAAATAAAACCAGTAATCCTTGATGTTTCCACATTCAAACACATACAGAAGAAAAATATGAATTATTATTGCATTAGAGCTATATTAACATAAAAAGTGATCGACTTCACCCTATCTAGTGGGGTGAAGTCGATCACCTATTTATTCTCAGTGGAAATACAACTTTAAAACACATAATGGAGTAAAGACAATCAAAAACTTCAATGTTTAAAATGTATAAATGAACGTGTGTGTCTTCTACCATCAAACTATATTCACACAAAGTACACCAGCGAATATTTTTATTAAAATTTCACGATACAATGCATTGTACATGTATTTCAAAATTCAAGCATGCAAACATACTTCCAGTGATCACTAAAGTGTCAGAGAAATCAATATTCAATAAATATAACGACCTCTACCAATGTCTTTGCTTTGCAGTTCAGTTACAATTTGTGTGAAATGCATAATTTAATTGTCAGGAACATCCAAAGGGACAAAGTAAATTTGTTTAACACCTCTTTTCCGTAAATAATTTATTTCAAATTCGCCGTTAACAATTGCAATAACTTGGCCAATATAATTCCTATTCCTTTTACCAGTGGAAAAGAACACAAGAACAAATTTACCAGAACTTCCATCATTCATAGCCCCGCTCTCCCTGCAAGTTTCCTCTTCAACATTGGCAGTACTAGGTCCATCTACCACAGCATCATCGTCTAAATCAATGCAATCAGTCATAACAACACCCTTGCCAGGAGTAATGACAAGGTGTTTTTATCTTCGGTGCCATTTGTCAACGCTTGTGGTTGTCTCTTTTCTTGTGTTGTTTAGATCCAATGCATCATTCCAATGATGATGTAAATCGTCACGGTCCATCTGGGCAGCAGGAAGCTTTTTAAATACATCATCTCTATTTAGGGGAACAATCACGCTTGCTCTGAATTCTGCACCATATTCAATCCAAGTGGGATAGAGATGTTTTGCTTTGTATACAACATATAGTAGCAACACATGACCATCAGATGTACCTGCAATCATTACACTAACAGTTGTTTTAGATGAATCCATGATTCTTTCAGCATGTTTCATTCCTCGCTTAACAATTGCCTTTGTTTGTCCCGAATCGTCTGTAAAATTAGTTTCGTCAAAGTTGATGTTACTAAGAGACAAACCTTCAAGGCATTTCTTCAAGTTACCAAAATACTGTATAAGAAGATCCCTGCTAAATGCTGCTCCATTTCTCTTAATATTCTGAACTAGTCTTCCTGTTAGTCTCTTATTTCTTGCCATAAAACTTAAGAACCAGTCTCTTCCAGGTTTGTTATTTGTAAACAGTTTTTTATTTCCAGCGCAGTTCAAACACCCCTGCAGAACATTCCTCGCATCATTGCGTTTCAAAGGAAACTTAAACTCTGCACACTTTGTCAACCCATAAAATAAGCACTCTTCTTCTTCGAACTTGGCACAGGCTGCCCCTATAAGATTTCCTGTTCTTTTACACCCACTCATTCAAGGTTGTATAAGGCACACCGTACTATTCAGATGATTTTCTTATACGCATTGCCCCTTTCTGCACTTCTTTAACGGCTTTTCGAAGATATACTGAGTTCCATTTTCTTTTTCCCCCAGCACTAATCTTCTTTTTATAAGTTCTTGGTATGATCTACTTCACCCCACATTTCCCCAAACTTTACGTATTACGGCGTCAACCATACAGAACATGCGCTATATCTTTCGTCAAAAGCAATACAATGTCTCAGACCTTGTACCTGTCTATTAATTGTCCAAAAACTACAGTATGAATTATTGAATATGCTGATCAAACGTTTTAAATCCACATTTATAAACGCGCGTCCAAATGTTACTTCTCTTTTTCATAAACTATCAACCTACAATCGCTTTACAAATTATCCACCACACACGGGCAATATTTCCCTTCCACTCTCCTTCAAAGATATTAACGCACTAGCATTTTTCGTGTAACCACTAGATGGTAGGAGTGTAAAATCACAGTAAAGTAGTTATGATCGTCTTCACCCCCGTTGACGGTATATATGTCAATGGACTTGGGATGTTTTTCAATTCAAGTCTAAACTATTTACATTGTGTGTATTTATCCAGTATTTGTTTTTATTATTTAACATACATTACATATTGTAAGTGTGAATATAGTGTGACGATGTATAAATTTGAAATACTGTAGTCGCTAACTACTTTATATAGTATAACTTTGTTATGCCACGTAAATACAAAAGAATAAGTAGAAAATCCTGAAGAAAAGTCATTTTAATTCATTGCTGTATTTAATACAAAAAACATGTTTCTTTTCTCATCTATTTCTAGTTTTTCGGACTCACATGGTGTTCTTTTTGAGCCCTTATGCACTTCAGCATGACAGATTGTTGATGGTTAAACCTAGATCCTCCAATTAAGTAAAAATGCAGTCATGTAAAGACATATGAAGGGTTCCAGTACAGCAAACATGGAACAAAAATGTGAAAACTTACTTATTCTTCCACGTGTGGAGAAAATTAAATTTAAAAGTAGAAATTCACAGAAAACGACGCAATGTACTAAATTGTTTCTTTTTTCCATAAGTTTGTTATTGTTTCGTTTTAAAAATCAGTCAACGTCTGACATATGTCGTAATCCAGCAAAAAATCGACAGAAAAATATCTAGGAATTATCCTTCCACCTATCAGGATTCTTTAATCAAGGAATTAACAATGTAAAAACTTATAGAACCTATTTCTTGTTCAAATTAGAATATTTATTAATATTATTATCATTAATGTTCTTTCATTCAAGACACTTGTACAGTGGCCTTACTACTGCTTGCTTGTATTCGTACCTGAATTGATGGAGAGATCATAACATTCGAAAAGTCGAGAGTTCTCGCCCAGTGGCCGCCCATGACTGAGGATTTGTAAGGCATCTTTCAGTTACACCGGGCAAATAGTACCTTAACTATTGCCAGGGTTGTTTTCGTTCCATATCTTTCACTTTATCGTTGTTAATAACCTAGAAAATTACATACGAATTCTATTAAGAATTTGAATTTATTATGGCCTTTAGGCATCTTTGGCTCAGACCTGAATAGGGTAGAGAAGCAAATGGGAAAGGTAGCGGCAACGCCTTAGTTCAGATCATTCCAGTATTCGCCTGGAGAAACTTTAAGAAACCCTGCAAAGCCTCAGTCAGGATAGTCAGCCGCTAGGTACGAACTCGCTTTCCTATCTATCGCCGGTTCGAAGTGCTTGATTTTACCACTTTCAGCACGAGTGCTTTGTAGTAGTATTTGGAATTTGTTAAGATAAGATAAAATTAATTTATAGGCGGTAACAGCACTATGGCTTACGCGCTTCGCGAGTTGGAATTCCTTACATAACCCTATTAAATACGTGAAAGTTACTGATCTGTCAAATGATTATACTTTTAAAACAATTAATTATGAACTTGCAAAAACAGGGAATAGAAAAATGATACCCTACAATGGAGAAAAGTATCGGCAATCGATCTTTCTTTTGGTGTGAATTTTTCGAGAGCAATTAAACATGGAGTAAGTGATAACAAATTGTATGGGATACCATATGTTACTACAACTTGTTTTGGAACACCCTTCCCATGCAAGTATTTATGGTCGTTGTCTTAAGGAATTTGTATGAAAAAATTAACAACGATAATCATAGCAAATGTTACATAAATAAATTTATAGTTAAAAGAATAGTAAATAGTTTATTATTTAGCACACATAATGAAGTGGATTGTATATTTATAGCAAACAACTTCTCTGTAGTAAATTATGTGGACATTTCCAGCAACGTTTTTGTTTTAGGAACGAAATTCATATTCGTGAAGGACCCATCTATCGGCAAGCGTCATAACGTTTTAGTTTATCACTTTAATAAAAACAAATAATGATCTATGTGTAACTGTACATATTTTATGATTAAGAAAATAATATTTGCTATGAAATAAATTGCGTCTTAGTTAGTTTAGAGCAGCTAAACGCTATAAAAGTGCTCATCTAATATTTTATAAACAATTTATCCACGTTCTCCCCATTGTACGCGCACTGGCAACAAATGGATTCACTTTAAGAAGAAGCATCTCGGGTACAAAATGGAACCGTCGTCTCAGGTCTACCCCGCTAAACTGCATATGTACCTTATTTAATTTCTAAAATAAGGGTTTTGAGTGGAAGTTAGGATGTAATATTATCTCAGTGGATGGCCTTTGGAATATAGTTTCCTACGAATGAACAAAATTAAAATTAAAAAAAGTTGACTTGGGATGTTTTTCAATTCAGGTCCTTAATTTGGGTACTGTGTCTTGACGGTTCACCAGCAGTCGCCCAATGGTAATGAATTAAAAACGGACCATTCTGAAGAGTCATATATGAAATCAATAATTTTTTCCTAATATTTTGCAGTTAGGCTGTGAGACTTGTGTTTAACATCAAACGGATTCTTTACCCATACGAAATTTTCAAAATCCTCGTTCACTGCAATTGGAACGTACTGTATGATGGCTTCACTGATTTCTTACACGTGCTGGATAATTTCTCTGAAAAATTCACTCACGAATGTTTATTTCGTGCTCTTCCAGGAAATACTCCAGTGTTGGGAATATATCAAGTTCGCTGCCCCCAGCTCGCTGATGAAATCCAGTACATCAACTTTCCTCAGAATGCATGATTTTTTTTAGTGACTGTGAAAACAGTCGTCTTTTTAATTGAAGAGCTAAATGAACTTCGTTCACTTTTGGATAATATGTCCACTGAATTTGCAAGCCTAATTAACCATAGTTTGTTATTCAACCTTTCTGCAAAACAGGAGCGATAGTCAATTAGGAAAGTGCGCACTTCAGATCTTAGTTTAAACAGACGCACCACCAGTGTTTTCCACCATGATAGCTATCGCACTCATGAATGGAGCAATAACGATGTATGAATACTAGCCATAGTTTCGCATAAAATTTTGAATGGCCGTGCATTCAACGCTAGAGATTTTAAATTGACTATTTTCACAGCGTCGTCAAGAACGGTTTTAAGTGTAGAAGGCATCTTTCTCAAGGCTGGTTCATGCCCGCGAAGAAAGCAATGGCTGCTGCTTCAGTTTTTTGGCTGCTAATATAAGAAATATAACCAGTGCGTTCACGTCGGTAGATTCGTCCATTTGAAGAGAAAAGTAATTAAAATTGAGCGAGATCTGTAATTCGTCGAGACACTGTGTCGTTCGGGAGAGAAACGAAGAATGTTTCTTTGGCTGAATTCTCATCCAATATTCACTTCACTAAGTCAACGGCACAGAGTTTAATTAGTGTCTCTGCTATTATGTGGTCTTCCGTGGCTTGACATATTCGATAACTGACAATATAAGATACCACAGTTGCCTTCTCGTTTGCGGTCTTAAATGCCTGAACCATAAATTGATTATTCACGTTTGCGCGGAAAATAATTTAGATCTTTATTTTTGTGCTTGGAATTTTTGAATTTGAAATTACGACAGTAGAAGATCACCACACATTTGTTGTTGTTTTAACTTGGCAACACCGCAGGTTAAAGTCCAGGTCAGTGAAAAAAGAAAAAAAGTAACATGGCAGTTTTTTTTAACTATGCATATTAAATTGAACCTGTAAGAAAGGACTTGGCAGGACAGGATGAGGTGATAGTGCTAGGAGAGTTACATAATGGGAAGGCTAAACTTATGACATTTATTTTTGATGGGGGGGTACTATACATATTTGGGAAGGCGGAACTTGTTGTACAGAAAGCAAGAAAAAAGTGTGTCCGACGTAAAAGGATCTGTTCACAATGAAGTGTTAGTATTAGGAGGTTAACACATTTTATTTTATTAAGTTGGTATACATATTGCGAAGACTGAACTTGTCGCAAAGGACCTGCCCCCGATGAATCGATAGTATTAGGAGTGTTGTATAGAAAAACAACAAAAAGTGTGTCCGACGCAAAGGACGTGTTCACGATGAAGTGATACTATTAAGAGGTTAACACTTTTTATTTTATTAAGTTGATATGCATATTGGGAAGACTGAACTTGTCGCAAAGGACCTGTCCCGATGATCTGATAATATTAGAAGGTTATCATATATTTTATTTTGATGATTTCCTATGAAGTTCAGCCTTTTTAATATGGAGGATAATGTTCTTCATATATAAAGTTTTGTGAAGGTGAAATTAAAGACCGATTTAGAAAACGACTGAACAGTAAGGAAAGAGGTTTAAACTGAAGTAATCTTTTCTCTGATTTGCACACGAACTATCATACTCATTTTGAAATCGTTCCAAGTTAAAGTCTAGGATGATGCAATGTTGAGATTAATTAACTATGACATGTTAACAGCGAGCGTAGAATCTGATGAAATAAGTAAAGGAAATGAGATCAGAAAAGTTTGTATGATACTTGTTTTCAAACCATTGTAGTTTATTTTCCGGCTTAGTTAAATATATGATAAACTAGAGCTAATGTACAGAAGATTAAATTCACGTGAAGAAATGACGCTTGTGTTAAACCTTCTTTAAAGATTGAAACATTGTCTTAACTA
>JAGDQP010068417.1:0-11024 GCA_022664845.1 Lepisma saccharinum
TGTGAATTTTATCTCCCTTGTTCAATAAAATATAGCAGTGTAGTAATATTCAGTTATAATATACAACTGCGTTTTGTACAACTTAGGGGCATTTTATTTCTTTAATATTCCCAGGACTGCGGTGGCTCGGTGGTAGAGAGCTCACTTTTGGTGCGTGGGGTCCCCAGTTCGGTCCCGGATCGTGCCATCCCGGCCGGGTGGCCGAGCAGTCTGCGGCGGTAGGCCATCGACTCGAAGGTCCCGGGTTCGTGTCCCGGCAGGGGCATGGGTGTGGATTTTAACAGCTAAAGGGCGAATCGTGACTGGTCGAAGTCCAAAGTTACTAGACTGGCCCATATAAAATTAAAAGTAAAGTTTACCGGATCGTGCCATGTGGGCTTTCAAGTGGACAACAACCATGTGCGTGGCTTTATCGGGGTTCTCCCGTTCCCTCCCACTTTCTTCATTCCACTAAATCACTCATCATTATCCACTCATCCTGAGACAAAGTAGTCTAAAGGCGGTAAAATTAAATCCAAATTCAAATATTCCAAAATTAGAAGAAGCTCACAGGCAATAATCCATAACTTATAAAAGATTAACTATTTACTTTTCGCTGTACGTGTGGATCAGAAATATATTTAGCTGTTCACTTATTTACATAGGAAGTTACAAGCACTTGAAGGTGAAATTGATATGAAATAAAGTGAAATCTTCTAAAAAAAAACAAAAAACATTAAGCATATAACAAGTCAGTGTTGTAGTTTTCACAGCGTGGAGAGAGAGCGGCTGATTCTGAGATACCTGAAGGTCATAAGTACAATCTAAGTTCAAATTGACAGAGAGGGTCCTATCGATATTAAAAAAATATACTATCTACACACACACACACACACACACACATACACACTCTCATACACAGCCTTTGTTATATTTGCAAATTCGGAGCCTAAAACTTTGACTGTGAGCAGCACCAGAGATTTCAGACCCTCATTAAGAAGAACATGCTACAGCAATATAGGCCGTGGTCACTTCCTTTCAGATCCCGGAAATCAGAGGTTGTGCTCGATTGGAAACCCATCCCTCAGACTTCAGGAAGATTTAAGCATCAGCCGTCAGTACAGCTTAAAACATTTAAATGGAATAAGTAAAATTTGAATATTGAGACCCCGTACAAAACTGCAACAATAACAACATGACCGCTCTAAATTTACCGTATATTGTAGACCTGACTGAATAAAATTATAGTATTATTATTTTTTCATTAAAAGCCATCTTAGTAGCTACATATGGTGGCCTGCTTGATATATCCTAAGATAGATAGTTTAATTGATGATACTGGTAAGAGTGTTTATACTAGGTTATAAATATTCTAGGTAGTAAATATTTGTATTATTTTCCAAACGTAAGAGAATTTTTAGAGATTTATTTCTTTGCTCTTTAGACCGGAGTGATTCATTTGCACGTCTTACTCTTCAACACCACACTGAACCTCTATCAGAATACTCATGTCCAAGAACGCCAAAGTGCGTAGATAAACTAAAAACTTGACTATGGTTGAGGAAGTACTAATTAAGAAGACACAACGAATTTAGGAACAAATTAACTACTAAATGGTCTTATAATAGCATGCAGCATGAGATCATTTTGAAATATTATTAAAGTAACTTTCTTGTTTGAATTATTAAATTATAAAAATCTTCAATGCAATTAAAAGAATTATGCATTTCCTTTTCTCTTCTTAGTATGTCCTGTATTAGTTCCATGTTGTATTTCACTTGCATTTTGTATTTCCCTTGTAACTTGTATTTTGTAACTAATATTCCAACTTCATTCTCAATATTGATATCTCTTTGTTTTACAGCGATCATCTGTCACACGAGCCATTATCTCAGGAAACTTGAATGAATATATTATCCAATCAACAGTAAAGATTTCTCAAACTGTTGCAAGCCCTGAACTTTACAATGAACAAAAAGGTATGGTTGTGTCCAAACAAAACCTTACGCTCCAAGCAGTTCGTCAAATAAGCAACGCCATTAGTGAACCCTCTGACTTGGAAGACAATGGAGATCTTGTATATGATTACAGCGCCCCTTTCCCTGATAGTCACCCAGGTAACCAAAAGAGATCACCACAAGTGTACGTATCAGATTTCAGCTCAGAGGGTTACAAGTACGAATATGAGCGAACGAAAAGAAACGAAGGTAGAAATCTAGATAATTATCAAAGTGCTAGATCATCTGAATCTAATAGCAGTGAGGAATTTGAAACCAGTACTCCTATACCTTTTGAAGACCAGGATGAAGACCAAAATAGGGAGAGAAGAAGTTACAAATCAAGAAGCTACAATTCTAGAAGACACAGTTACGGCAACGAAAAATACGGTTATAAGCGAAGTACAGACGATAACTCTGTAGATAGCTCAAGCAGCAGTGATTCTTCAAGTGAAAGTGACGAGAGAACTCAGGAAAGCTTTTCACACGAAGATACACAGCCACAACCGTCCATGGAGAACCCACCTCAGAATCCACTTAATCCTTTCTTTGTTGGATACCGCGGAATGTCCATTCAAGCTGCGAGTCAAATGAATGTCGCCGCTGCTGCTAAGAAGTTAGCCCAAGCCATTGCACAAGAACTCCAAGAACCTAATTCAATCCCAGAAAAGAATACTTTGGAAAAATTTACTATCTTGACCAGACTCACTCGCACCATGAGCAAGACTCAGCTCCAACAACTTACACAGGAATTGTATGCATCGCCGTCCAGCCCCATTGAGAAGAAACAAGCATGGTAAGTGTTTCTAAGAATATAGCTATCTTCTACTTTCAAACATAACTCGGTTCTATTGGTGATTTGCTTAACTTTTGTATTCCGGGTTTCTTTGGTTCTGTCCCTGAAGTTATTGAAATTTATGCCTAACAACGTTGAAATGAATTACTTTTACGTAACACATATAAGAATGATTTTTATACCCAAGAAAAATAGTATGTGCTTAAGTGTCTTTATTAACGATCAAATTTATCAAGATATTAAAAGTTTTGTGACCAGCTTAAGTTATGAATTTTAAAAATATTTTCTGTGCTTAATTTTTAGGAAAGCAATCCGAGATGCCGTAGCAGCAGCTGGAACAGGACCTACACTGTCCATGATCGCTGATTTGATTGAGAGCAAGAAGATTGAAGGGGAGGAAGCTGCAGAAGTTGTGGCTACTTTAGCAGAAAGTGCTCGATTGCCAACCCAGCAATACTGCCAGAAACTCTTCGTAAGTGTTCTTGTCAGATGACGTATTTTTGGTTGTTTTAATATAGAAAGAGTTTTAAAGATAAATAGTTCAAAATTCGTTCGCCTAATATGACCACAATAATACGTTTATATTGTGTGTTTTAATATACAGATTAAAGAGTAAATTTCCTTAAATCATTCTTTTAATTAGTACGTTAAGTATTCCTGGTTGCCATAATGGTCAACTACTTTAATAAACAAAGTATTATAACAAGAGATATTCAAAAGTCTTTTTCGGGGATAAACGCGAGCTTCATGTCTAATTTTTTCTGAAACACTAAATTTGAGCATACAATAGTTGAGTCTATTTTCAGGTTTCTTTTTTGGTACAATGAACTTCACTCACAAGCTTTTATTGATGACGATGAATTTATGTTCTCCTTAAGATATACTATTGTATAATATAGTATTTCTTGTATATAAGTATGGCTATGGAGTAGAAGTACCACTCAGGTCTTGCCACAAAACGGTTTCTGTCACATTTATGCATAAATAAAATCAACAGCATTTGTTTTCTTAAACAAGGTTTTAAAAATTAAACAATATTTTGTTACCTATCAAGTAAACGTACCGTACAACGAATAACGCGGAAGTGTAACTTTGAATTTATTAAACTCAAAGAATGATTTTTAAGCATAAAAATATAAAATAATGTTTAATATTATTCTCCAAATATAATGGAAGCAAGTGCTTATAAACACGGGAATTTCATCCTTTCTAAAAAGCCGTGTTTTAAAATATGTTACTGATTGTATAAAAAATGACTGGATGTAATGCATAATGCTTAGCTTTCAAAATGCTCATACTTTTCTTTATTAATATCTACAATTCGTTATTAGTTGATTAAAATTAACTAAGATACCAATGTATTAGAGTCCGTATTGCAAGAAGTTTCCGGCTTTCTTTGCAGCTAGAAATAGATGCAGCCGGATTATTCTTGAGTGAAGTAAGAGTCAGGAGTTTTGCTCTTTGAATGGTGGTGTAGTTGTGGGAACCATGGAACCTGGGTTTTCTGTTTGATAGCGGATACATTGTAGGTGCCAGAAGTATGAGGTTTCCCATCTCCCTAGTAGCCAATACTCTTGGATTTACTCGGACAATAGTAGGAAGGATATATCAGAAACACAATAATTATGGACAGACATCTCATTATACAACGTACACTATGTTCATGAGATTTGGTAGTCATCAATTAATATGAACTCGCATTTACGCTTCACCTGGCCCAGAGAATATTGACAGTGGATGCCTGAAGCCGTTTTGCCTGGTTGATTGAAAGATGTTTTCAATTGTTTCGAGCCGAGGGTTTAGTCTGTGTGTAAAGGAGATTGCACATGGCTAAGAATCCATCCTGTGAGCATTAAATTGTGTAAGCTGGTTATGTCTCTGTAAATGATGTCGGCTGTGTCTTTTGAAGAAGCACTTTTGAAACTGGAGTTTTTATTGACAAATGCAACGTACACCGATCTCACTGCAGATCCTTTAAGCCTCTTCGTGTAGCGGATTTTGGGTGGGAATGCAATGTCCGAGCAGAAAAACGCAATCCAGTATCGTGGACGGGTGACAGAAACTAGTTTAATGAAGGCTCTCCCGACTTCTAGGTATTTCCTTGCTTCCTAATCTCTTCGGAATAGAATCATGTTAAACACCTACGGGTACATTGTGTAGGTATGTCTCAATACATTGGAGTCACACCTAATAACGACTACTGTGTTATGGACAGCCATTGATCGTGTTCTAATAGAAATACACACTGAATCCCTTTTTGATTCCATGTCACATCGAGTAAATTCTGTTATTCGCACGAAAGGAAGATCTATACGTCTCTAATATTTTGGCATTTAAGTTTATTTTTTATTAAATTAATATCAAAGGAACCCTGTAGACTAAGTAACTAGTATAAGCTTCCTATTGTTAGTTTCAATACACATACATGTAATTTATTATCCCATTTAAACTGGTCCGAAATTAGTTTGTTGTGAGAAGTATAAGATTACTCTACTTTTTGTTTTCATTTTCTCAGGACATCGTACAAAAAACTGATGTTTCCAGGCAAAAAACTTTACATGCAGCTGCACTCCACAGCCTAGCTGAGATACTGCGTAGGGCAGTTGTTTATCCAGAAGCTGCTCACAAGAGATATCCTGTCCACAGTTTTGGTCCCATGTCTCCAAGTGAATCAGTTCTAACACAACAAGTTGTTCCATACATACAACAACAATTACAGAAGGCCGTTTCAAATGGAAACAGCGTGGAAATCCAAATCTACCTAACAGCGGCAGGAAAACTTGCACATCCTAAAATCCTCAGCGTCATCGAGCCTTACCTAGAAGGTAAGCAGGATATCACTACCTTCCAACGTCTGAAGATTGTGTCTTCACTGTATTGGATGACGAAGGCATATCCTGAAGTAGCCAGAAGAGTTTTGTACAACGTTTATCAGAACTTGGGTGAAGCACCAGAAGTTCGCTCTGCAGCCATATTCCTACTAATGAGAACAAACCCACAAGCAAGCATGTTGCAGAGAATGGCAACATCAACAAACTATGAAAGCAATCAACACGTTAAGGCAGCAGTGATTTCAGCTATCAAGTCTGCAGCTTCACTAGACCCACGAGAAGAACCAGAATTGTAAGTATCAATGAAAATATGCTCTAAATGTAGAAAGTTTATTGTCAGTTAATCTTAAAATTATAGATGAAAGAATTGTCCAAGGTCTTGTGCCATTGTTTCATGATTTCTTTCGACTTTTTGAATTTTTATTTATGGTCTTTAGGCATCTAAGGGTCAGGCAAACCATGATTTCTTATGATCATTAGTTCGAATATTTAACATGTATTTGTCTATGGCTTGGCTCTAAAAGGGACAAGCCTTTTCTATAAATATGTATCAGATTTAACTAAGCCACAGATGTAATACTAATTGATAAGTTGAGAGCTTGGGAAAGAAGAGACATTTGTCTTATAATTACATTTTCTAGAACGAATTGAAAATCAACATGGAAACTATTGCGTTAGTACAACAAATCTCGACTCATGAATTTTATAACACTCGATTGGTAAACCAATATAAGCGGTCAAAAAATAAAATGGTTCGACTCAGGAAAAACATTTCAGATATTTTTATTTTTAATTTGTCACTGTTCTATTGTTCGTTATGGAAGTTGCTGGCTATGGACTGTCTTGTAGAATATGCATTTTGATTAAGGGATTCAGTGGGAGAGAGCTAACTTGTAAAGACGATGAAGGTGTGATTACCATTTACTTGCATTCCTCTGCTGCCTGATGATTCCTACCGTGAGATGGACCATGTCAAGTAAACGAATGCAAGTAAATAGTATAACCACGCCTTCGTCGTCTTTGTGTGTTAGCCACCTCCCTCACTGAATCCCTCAATTCCAACGCTATATTAGAAATTTCGATTAAGAATATTGAAATGTGTACGTCTAACCATAAAATGTTCACATTCTTAAATTTGTCCCACATTTGCGATCTCGATTGATCATATCACACCTTTCTTTTCCAAGTGAGAAAATACATAATCAAATTTACATACTAACACTATCACGCCGTGGACTATATTTAAATATTGTATTATGTTCAAATTTGATTTTATATTGCGACACTTTAACCTTACAGGCAGAAGAATGCACAGGCAGCTGTTCATCTTTTGGATAGTGAAAATGACCTTGGTTTGCAACTGTCCCGTATCTACCTCAGAAATTACATCGTGAAGCAGATGAACTTGGCTTACAAACAAAAGCTTGCCTGGATTGGTAGCTCTGACAGCATCATTCCATCCTCTGTTTTCTACTCACTGACTCAGAACTTGGGAGGCTTCAAACAGAAAACAGTCGGGGTAAGTGGATTCAATTTTAGATTATGCTATGTAGATCTTAGTGTTCCCTGTGGGTGAGTGGTAATGCTCGCTGCCTTGTAAACAAGGGGACCGGATTTAGTGGTTTGGAATCCACGTTAAATTGTTGGTCCCGTTCTTAGTGGGTCATCTTTTCTTTATCCGATGGAAGGCAATGGCAAACCGCCATTGATTCAACTTGCTCCGGCACGTTTGGGTTATAAACCTGCCTTCGGGTACCGATCATCAAGTAGATCTTCCAAAATACAGAAAATACTAAAAAATGTTATTCTGGAATTGTGATTAATAATGATATATGTAACTGATCATAAAGATCTACAAATACTGTTGTGATGAAGTGAGTAAGAGTACTCGTTTAACGGAATTGGGATAACTTGTATGATTCCTCTTTCAAGAAAGGATTTTCCAGAATAAGAAAATATATACATCCACCCACGAAAGTAGTTTTTCTTAAACGGTAAACATCTCAATTTTAAACGACCTTACTTCGAACTTCAGTCATATTATTTTGGTTGAGAAAATGGTGTCCTCTTTCAGTCGAGAGGTCAAATGAAACTTTTAATTATCCATACACATTGGTCTAACTATTGACAACCGAATGAGAACGAAACTAATTCACGATTGCAAATAAACATGCTTGACAAATTGAACGAAACAAAGCCTTTAATAAATTATCTCTTTACGCTCAATTTAAACAAAACTAACATTTAAGTATTCCCAAATTATTTTATTCCTTGTTTCTTGGATAACAGTTGTCAAACAAAACAAAACCTTGTCTCTCTACCTTGAAGAAATATATTAATTGTCTATTTCAATAAATTAGATTCTTTAAAAATCTAACAAATGTTAGTATCGCTGCCATTACTTAATATGGCTCATATATTTCATAACTAGATGTAGAAATAACATATCATGGTTCTCTCTTTTTAAAGACATTTAGTTGTATTTTTTTCTCTTTCTGCATTTTCAAATCTTCCTATGAAATAGTAATATAAGGAAATTAAGTCTTTAAATAAATATGTTATTCGTGCACTTTCCATGAAAGTTAGGAACTTTGTTATTTTGTAATGATATTCATGACTACCAGAAACAAAAAAAATATATTCATATATGATCAATTTCTTTCAGACACATTACATGACATCCAGTGTTGACAACTTGTTGGATCTTTTGGAAGATCAATTTGAAACACAAAAGTCACAGCGTCAATCTACTGGATCACAAGCTACTGGCAGAGACCAATGGAGTGCATCCAAGATCATTGATTTATTGAACATTAAGCCTGATATCTCAGAAGAAGTTGAGGGCAATGTTGTCATGAAAATGTTTGGTGCTAATCGATTTTTCGCTTTTGATAATCATACCATCCAAAACATTCCTCAATGTAAGTTGTATTTAATATATGTTTACATTTATTTCTGTGTGTATAAGTTCACATACTAGTTCAGAAAATTTAAAACAAATAATTCTACTAAAATCGTATTAAATTGGCAATAAATAACTGTTTAAATACTTTACCAAATATTCAAGAAAAGTGCAACGCTACATTTTCTGCGCTTGATGTTATATTCCGATGCTCCTGAGGTAAGGAAATCAAACATACTCTGTGAGTTGACAACGTTTGAGGTCCTGAAAACCTAAATGAATTTTGTGTCAGAACCTGCTGTTCAGGAAAATAAAAAAAATGTCATTTTCCTGTGCTACAGAAATATCTGGAGCAATTTTTTACACTTTAATAGGTAGTATGAATGATATAGACATATTGATCTTGTAGATGTGCATTTCACTGGTCCACAGCTTATATGCATTACTTATTTTTAATTTCGAACACTTTGGTGTTCTCATTTAACTTTGAAATATCTCATTTCTATGTTAATTATTTCAATTTCTAAGCGACGGACTAAACAATTCGAATTCCTTGTCCTTTTCAGTGGCAAAACATATTGAAGAAACTCTGAAGTCTGGTCACAGGATTCAATATACTAAATTATACAACCAGTTCTCTATTACGATCGCACATCCATCGTGTATGGGTTTCCCTGTGGTCTACACTGTAAAGGCTCCAACTGTCCTCAGTGTTACTGGCGATGTACGCGCCAATGCTCAACCCAGTCTGTCCCGTGGACAATCAAACAGTATCAATATACCAGAAGAAGTCACGTGCAATAAGAATATTCAATTAGTGTAAGTATTTATTAACCATTTATAACAACATGATATTTATAATTTTAGTATACGATATGTTGTGTAAATATATATAAAGAGAATTGATGATAAACATATCACTTTTGATTTCGATACATGGATTCGATTCAATTGTACACTAATGATCGTAACACCCCGTTAATTTTCCAGGTATTCATCTCAGCTATCATCCAAAATTAGCTTCTTCACACCGTTCAACAGCCAACGCTACATTGCTGGACTGGATAAACTAGAACTTCTCAATGTACCAGTAAAGACTGAACTGAAAGCACAGCTCAGCAAATCAGAGTACCATCTTACCTTGCAACCACTTCAGCCAAACAAAGAAGTTCTTGTATACCATTCTCATTCCCTTCCGTACACTAGTGAGCACAGTATTCTAAATATGGTGCCAGTGAGTCAAGACAGCAACACAAGACCAATATACGTTCAGGATCCACAACAGGTAAGTGGCAATATTAATAAAATTCTTTTTCTGAGATTTTAATGCAGCTATACACATACACTGTACACACTAGCAATTAAAACTTTACTTTGCAATATTTTTTTCTTTGTTAAGTTGTTTAATATTGAGAGAATTTAAGAAATACATTTTGTGGCAGCGGAAACTTGATAACATCTCTGTAACTCGTTTCTTGAAATATTTATCTTAACCACCCTATCCCACTTCCTACAATCAACTAATTATGCATGTGTCTGTAATTTTAATCAATGTTATTCCACGCTTAGACTAATTTTTGGCGATTATGCATTTCATCAGACTTAGAGCCATGGAAATTATACTTTCAACACAATTACCCTCTAACGTATTAAACAATACATGAAGAACGTTCTAAGTCCAATTTTAAAAGTTGTGCGAAAAACTAAAAAAAATGAATTTATTTTTAACTTATATGCATCTTTGGCTCAAACCGAAAAGATGCCTGAAGGCCAAAAAGAAATTTAAATTCAAGTGCTTACATTTTAAAATTTGTGTTTTCTCACAACTTCCAGAAATGTACCTTGATCGTTTTTCCCTTGTACTCTTCATTATTGTGGATGTTTTTTAGTATTACAAATTTCTACATAACGAGTCATAACTTTGTACCTAATTTTAATAGGACACTGTGAAATGTGTTGTAAATTTCAACAAGTAAAACAGTATTAAAGATTTTACTGTAACCTGTTAGAACTCGAGCTTAAATTATATTTATTCATAAATCCTATATAACACAAACTGTAAATAATTATAAACATATTGACACAAAAATGTTGAAACACAGACTTGACAAAGTTGTCACAGAGACATATTTGTCCATGAGAAACTTTGAGCTTGATTATCATTTTGGTATTTTACAGATGCAACACACCTACGGAGAAAGGACAACCGGATTAGTATTTAGAGTTGAATGTAATGCCCAACAGATGAGCAAACAATCTATCTGGAATAAACTTAAATTGTACGACCCCATTTCCCTTGTCAAGTTCATGTGGACTGACAGGACCATCAAGAATTACGATATTGATGTATATTTCGATGGCCAGAGGTCAAGTACCAACTCAGTCACTGTATCTACTAAATGGGGTAAGTTTAACTCCTTGTTTTATAATGGAACTCTGCAAATAGTAAAATAAACTAGTAAAGAGCAAATAGAAGAAAAGAGTAAAGATTCCGATAGTGGTAACCAATGGTAACATTT